>CM026555.1:25787016-25874333 GCA_015143295.1 Tetracentron sinense | reverse complement strand
AACTTAGATCACCAAACTTTTTCATTTCAAATTCTTTTTCATTAGTTCAGCAAATGAAGGGAGCATGTAAGTATAATGTGGAACCAAACACAGTCATCAACATATATCTGGGCGAGACAATATCACCTTTCAACATTCTTTATGAAAAGGGTTCTGTTCTATCCCCCTCGCGAAAATCCGTTTTCAAGAGAAAAGTAGTCAGCCTCTAATTACCAAGCTCTTGGAGGCTGCTTTAAACCATAGAGGGCCCTGTTAAGCCGATAGATTGATCAGGTGATGTGGATCTCAACCCTTTTGGTTGTTCCACATTAGACTCCTATGTAGAATTCCATCAGAAAGGCACTCTTAAATCCATTTGAAAAGTTAATGTCATATGGCAGCCACAGCTAGAAGAATTCTTATGATTCTAGCCTGGGCTACAGGAGCAAAAGTTTCATCGAAAGTCAATACCTTCATTTGGGTGTATCCTTGTGCAACTAACATAGCCTTATTCTATGATAGGACTTTTCATCAGATTGTTCTTGAAAAGCATTTGGTACCTATCACATTTTGTATTTGTTAGGCCTGGTACTAAATACCAAACATCATCCTAGTAAACTGAAGTAAACTCTTCTTGCATGCATTTATCCAATTATCATCTGAAGAGCTGCAACTACATCTGTGGTTCACAAGATGAAGTATAGACATGTAGCTAACTTCATTTTCAATTTGTTTTCCTCGTCTCACTCCACTTGCAACATCACCAATTATATCAGTGGGGGTTGTTGGTGTGAGGACTCATGCCCTAGGATGTGTAGGTTTGATGGAGATGTTTGCTTATCAATAAGTGGAGTGAAACAATTTCAACATTTTCATTTTCAGCACTTTCTCATCATCCTCACCGTTGCACATTTTCAACACCGGAGTCATCCACAACGACATTTATGGGACTCCATAATTGTAGAGGTTCTCAAAGTTATTTAACACTCGATAGCTCTACTTGTTGGTGGAATATCCAAGAATATCCCTTTCATCACGCCGGGATTTCAAATTGCCCAGTTGCTCTCTATCCTTAAGGATATAGCATTTACTTCCGAATTCTCGAAAGTACTTGACCACTAGGTTTCTTGTTATTCCACAACTTCATATGGGGTTTCCTTGTTCCAGGTCTTACAAAAACTCTATTAACTATATAGCAAGCAGTGTTAACTGCCTCAGCCCAGAAATGATAAGCTAGATTGTTGCTATGAAGCATAACTCTAGCCATCTCTTGGAGAACCCTGTTCTATCCTCTCTACTACACCATCTGCGAGGTGTATAAGGTGCAGAAAATTCATGTTTGATACCCGACTCACAAAATTCGTTGTACTTAGAGTTTTCAAACTCCTTTCCATGATCACTTCGAATTCGAGTGATTGGGCATCTTTTCTCATTTTGAATTTTCAGGCAAAATACTTTTGAAATTGTCAAAAGCATCGGATTTCTCTCTTATAATGCCACCCATGACATTCTTGAGAAATCATCAACCATGACTAGGATGTATCGCTTCCACCTAGACTTTCAGTTCTTGTAGGACCCATTAAGATCCATATGAATGAATTCCAGTGGATATGAAGTAGCAATACTTGAAGTCTTCTTATGTGGGGTTCTAATTGTTTACCAATTTGGCATGGCCCACACAGCAAGTAGAAGGCTTTCCTAGTTTTGGGAACACCTCTCACAAAAGCTCTTGCTTAGAGATTTTACATAGGTCTTTGAAGTTCATGTGACATAGTCTTCGGTGCCACAAATCAACCTCCTCAATTTAGTCTTTATAACAGACATTTGAGGGATTAGGACTGGGAGTTAAGCCGTAGCAATGTCAGTGGTTCTCAATCCTTCTAGAACACACTTACCTTTACCATTAATGACTAAGCATTTATTTTGGGTAAAGTGTACAGCATGGTTATCATCACATAGTGACTTATGCTAATTAAATTAGCTTTCAGTCCTTTAACAAACAAGGCATCTTTCAATTTAGGTATGCCTGGTGAATCGATGATACCCTTCCCTTTGACTAAAGACTTGCTTCCATCACCAAAAGTAACAGTCCCATCTGGACAGTCCTCCAAATTGAATAAAAATAAGGACTTGTTACCTATCATATGCCGAGAACACCCACTGTCGAAGTACCCACATTTCTGTGTTATGGGCTTTCAAGGCAGTATGAATGACAAAGCACTTAAGGTCTCCTTTCTTACTACACAGTCTTAAACTTTGTTTAGATCTTTGATCATTAATCTGTGTAGTAGAGACCTTTTTCCTTTTTGTCCTCCTTGACCTTTTCTGTTTGTTCAGTTCTAGTTTTTTTATAAGTCAAATTGTTTCTTCTTGAATAATCATTGGAATAAATTGACCAGTTCTTGTCCTAGAGATTTGAGCAATTCTATTAACATCATCGCTCAACATTCTAGAATTTTCAGCTAGAACCTGAATCGCCTTTGAAGAGTCCCTTGACTTTGATTTTGGTCCATGAAACCATTTCGGGGAGCTCTCCTAAATGTATTACAATTAGGTCGAATGTGACCTCTCACACCACAAAAGTGACATGTGGGTATGAATCTTGGAAGAGGGGGAGGATTTCTTCTAACAGGAATTTGATTCCTCAAGCATTCACTCTAGGAGCTGTATTTCTAGGCTTTACACAATTTGTATAAGCCTTAGTACTTGATGTAGAAGGTAAATTCTCTTTAGGATTAGAATGTATTGGCTCAAACACTGCACTAGCCATTGTACCAACAGCTAAAGGACCAGCTGGTGTGTCAACATGTCCTATCCCAGATCTACTCGAATTTGATCCATACTTTCTAACTAATTCATCTAGGCAGCTAGTGTTACCAAACATTCTTACTTCTTTTTCAAGGAGTATAGACTTTCTGAATCAAGTCAGTCTTGTCTTTAAGGGTAATTTGATGTTCTTTTTCAAGAAATTTCACCTTATCAACAAGAGAGACTTTAAAAGTTTCCAGCTCCATTTGCAGAGTTCTTAACTCTTCAATTTCTTTCATGGAAGTGTCTCTTTCAACTTCTAATTTCTGACCACATTAGTCAATGAGACATTCTCTTCCAAAAGACATTGAACTTTTATAACAAATGCTTCTTTTTCATTTTCCAACTGACTAACTAGTGCACTCTTCTCTTCTGCTACTAGTTTACAAATATCTCTTTCATTTTGAATGAGTTTAAGTTTTTTGCTCAAAGAGATTTTTGTTTTAGTCAGTTTCAACTTTCAGCATACAACTTATCATAAGTTGTTTTCAAATCTTCATCACTTTCAGAGTCAGTTTGACTCTTCTGTAAGTCATCACTAGACTCAGTATGAATACTCTCATCACTTCTATCCTTTTCATCAACCGCAGAGGTAGTCTCAAGAATCCCAGAAAGGGAAACAGTGAAAGCCGTATGATTTCCAATATCTTCACTTGAAGAGGAACTATCCGATTCTTCATTCTCGGAATCACTGTCATCCCAACAGGCATTCATCACCTTGCCCTTACTCTTCTTCTTGTTAGGACAGTTAGGTGAAATATGACCGAAGCCATGGCATTCATAACATTGAACACCTTGGGATTTCTTGTCGCCACTCTTGGAATTTTCTTGTTTTCCCAGGGCTTAGACTTTGACTTCTCAAAAGATTTTCCTCCCTGTTTGGGATTAAACCTCTTTTTCGTTCTAAAAAATTTTTGAAATTTTTTAACGAAGAGAGCCATTTCTTCCTCATTCATTTCTCCATCACTATCATCCTCATCCAAAGTTTCCTTGATGGTTTTCAAGGCTAAAGATTTATTCTTCTTGGATGGACGTAGATTGAGTTCATAGGTTTGGAGTGATCCAACCAATTCCTCAATCTTCAGAGAGTCAACATTTTTACTCTCTTCGATTGCAGTGACTTTGGGTTGAAATCTCTCTGGGAGAGATCTAAGGACTTTTCTAACAATTTTGGACTCAGATATTTTCTCACCTAAATTGAAACTAGCGTTGACAATGTCACTAAGTTTTGCATAGAATTCATCAAAAGTGTCATTGTCTTCCATGTTTAGATGTTCAAATTTGGTGGTTAACATTTGGAGTTTTGAGATTTTAACAATGGTAGTACCCTCATGGGTAATTTCAAGAATGTCCCAAGCCTCCTTTGCTGTTTCACATGAACAAATTCGTCTGAATTCTTCAGCAGTGACTGCAGTAAAGATAGCATTGAGACCTTTAGTGTTCCATCCACTTGACTCAAGCTCTTCTCTGGTCCATTCATCAGAATATTTGACTACATTCAAATCACCTACAGTTTTTATGGGCGTAGTCCACCTGTAGCACCCCGGACTTTTTCATCCTTAATGAATAGCACCTTCGTAGCTAATTGGCCGTTTTTGTAGTCTAATTAATAAATAAGGGAGAAATCGGAAATTTTGAAACGTCAGAAATGTTCGTTTTCGAAAGACGGATCCAACGCAAGTTGAATCGTCGAAATCCGACGAGCGAGTCAAAAGATATGGTCAAAATAGTCCAGACATACAGAGCACCGATCGCTCGGTCCAATCAGCGATCGATCGGTCCATAACCGATCGATCGGTAGCTATCGCACGGTCAGAAATTTTGTATGGGGAAATTTTCCAGAGAGTGAGTTTTTGACCGATCGATCGGTCAATAACACCGATCGCTCGGTAGGCAACCGATCGATCGGTCATAACCACCGATCGCTCGGTCTTCGCGTTTTTGCAGAAATTTCAGTAAGGGCGTTTTCGTCTTTTAGGTGTTAAACCCTTACCCATAAGGGTTTGCTCGACCCTTTGAGCCCTCATTCACCTCACTTAGAAGGTTTTGAGAGAGAAGAAGAGAAGAGAAGGGGGATTTACATCTAGGGTTTTCCACTTGAGAGAATCAAGGGTTTTAGAACCCTAGAACCGTTCTAAAGGCTTGGATTCTCCAAATCCAACCTCAAGCTCGTGTGGAGTACCTCGTCCAAGCTAGGGCAGCGTTTCTACATCATCCTCAAGGATTTTCTTTCCCTTTCCAAGGTTAGTACACTCTTCCTAGTTACTTTGGTAATAACCTAGGATTTTTTCTAAGAAAATGTGTTGGATCTTCCCCATTGCTCCCTTGTGTTGGTATATGCTAAATCCCTAAAACATAAACAAGATAATACAAACAAATGGTGGAATGTATGAATGGATGAGGAGTGGAGGCGATTGGATGCCATGTTGTGATGTGTTGAATGATGGGAAAAATGGTGGAAGGGCATATTACGCATAATGAACACACCCCAAGTGTTTGATGAAATGTTCGAATGAGAAAATATGAAATAACTAAAGGTAAAAAGGTTGAATACCACATGTTTGATAGAATGCATGAACAAACTAAGATTTGAAAGCATGAGTCACATAAATGTTCCCCATTTGGTAAGTTGTATGCATGTGTTTATTTCGCTTCTTAAATTCTCATATGAGTTGGGAATTGTTAAAATGCTATATGTCATCATAATTTCACGATTGCTATGCACAAGCACATATGTAGATGGAGGATATTGTCAAGGAGGTTGGTAGCCCAGGATTATGCGGGTGCTAACCTCTGGCTCATAAGAAACGTATTGTATTGTCAAGGGGGTTGGTAGCCCAGGGATCATGCGGGTACTAACCCCTGGCTCATAAGAAAGGACTCGGAAATGTTGCACTGTCAAGGAGGTTGGTAGCCCCGGTTATGGGTGCTAACCTCTGGCTCATAAGAAAGGAAATGATATTGTCAAGGAGGTTGGTAGCCCCGGTTAAGGGTGCTAACCTCTGGCTCATAAGAAAGGTATTGTACTGTCAAGGGGGTTGGTAGCCCAGGGATGTGCGGGTGCTAACCCCTGGCTCATAAGAAAGGTATTGTAAGGTATTGTACTATCAAGGGGGTTGGTAGCCCAGGGATGTGCGGGTGCTAACCCCTGGCTCATAAGAAAGGTATTGTACTGTCAAGGGGGTTGGTAGCCCAGGGATGTGTGGGTGCTAACCCCTGGCTTATAAGAAAGGTATTGTACTATCAAGGGGGTTGGTAGCCCAGGGATGTGCGGGTGCTAACCCCTGGCTCATAAGAAAGGTATTGTACTGTCAAGGAGGTTGGTAGCCCAGGGATATGCGGGTGCTAACCTCTGGCTCATAAGAAATATTAAAAGGACAACTCAAAGAGGAATTGTATGATGCATAGACATGTTTTAGTTGCATAATAATTATGACTTGATAAAATGTTTATGTATGAGGTTGCTAGAAATGATTATGAACTATACTCCTCCCATTACTTGTATATGATGTTGTTCGTTATTACCATTGTTAGTTAGGGGCTTGTACTCGCTGAGTATTCCATGCTCAGCCGTACTTTCATGTCGGCAGGTACCCGAGTCCCTCTCGACATTTGTGATCCGGGTCCTTGGATAGAGGAGGACTATGGCGAGGAGGAACCCTATGAGGATCTAGTAGTCGAGCCTCAGGCGGAGGCGAGAGACTTAGACCACTGGCCCCACGGGGATGGCTATTGAGCGAGACAGAGTTGTATTTTGTCTTTTGTATTTTGTTAGGTGGGCCTGTCCACCTTAGACTGAGACGTGTTTTGTATTTATGTTAACTTGGAATACTACATTTTGGATCATTATAAAGAAAAGAAAATTTTAGTTTTCGCTTCCGCAAATTATGTTTAGCTTCCGCGCTCTGATTATCATTGTTTAGTACCTTATTTATCTTGTTCGTCACAGGATGGTTTGGCAGGTTTGTATAGTCCACCTAAAGTATCCCTAAACTCCTAGCGGGTATTTTGGGGCGTGACAGAGGTGGTATCAGAGCTCTAGGCATTAGAGTCCCTAGGGTCGCTTAGTACTAGATACCATAATTGAACAAGGCATTAGGTGTAGGAAAGAGTTGTATTCCAAGTATAGACTAACAAGTTAGTCTTTGTCAAAATAGGTTGAACTTCAACCAAACTTAGAATCCTACGCTAGGAACACGACATGTATGTTATGATATGATGCTGTATACCATGTGTGCATAAATTGTGTTGTGCTTATTAAATATGTCTGATGAATATGTATTAAGTGAATTGCGAAATTGTATTAAATGCGTATCCAAGTTAGACTCATGTGGTACTGTCGTTCTCAGGATCACATCATGAGACGCGGTGCTCGGGGTCGCGGATACAATACGAGGGGAAGTGAAAGTGATGCCCCTTCCGGTGACGAGCAACCCGATTTTGCCCAAGCTTTTGCATCTATAGCCGAGACCTTGGCTATGTTAGCAGCAAGGCCGGTTGCCGTTACTCCTTCTACACCTCCGCCACCTCCGGCACACCATGCTTCAGGATTGGAGGCATTTAGGAGATTGCGTCCTCCTACCTTCTTCGGTACTACTGACCCCATGGTCGCCGAGGCATGGGTGATGCAATTGGAAAAGATTTTTAGAGCGCTCCACTGCACGGATGAACAGAGAGTGGACTGGGCCACCTTCGTGATGGAAGGTGCGGCCGAGCATTGGTGGAGAGCCGCACAGAGACAGAGGGAGTCCACCAGGGCGGGGGAGCCGTGGACATGGCCGGAATTTTTGGATGTCTTCTATAAGCAGTATTTTCCAGCAGCTGTCAAAGAACAGAAGGAGATTGAATTCATGACTCTTGAACAAGGAGAGTTGAGTGTGGCCGATTATGAGGCTACCTTCGTGGAGTTGTCGAGATTCGCACCTCACCTAATTGCATCGGAGCATATGCGAGTCAGGAAATTTGAGCGGGGATTGAAACCCTCCATTAGAGACAGGGTCTCGATGTTCCAGGTGGCTACCTGGGGAGAGGTTGTGAGCAAGGCGAAGCTTGCCGAGAAGAATTCGGAAGAATTCTTCAAGAGAAGGGATGTGGCTCGAGGCCAATCGAGTAGTTCGGGGTCAGCAGAGAAGAGGGCTAGGGCAGCCCCATATCAGGCATCCAAGCCGATACGGTCACAGAGGCCTCCCTTGACATCACAAGTATCTCGGCCTACCATTACACCGGTACCTCGTCCCACACTTTCACAGGCCACCCGATATGTTCCACCTTCATCCTCATCAGCATTTGAGGAGTGCTCCTATTGTGGTCGGAGTCACCGGATTGGTGAATGTCGGAGGATTTCGGGTGGGTGCTTTCACTGTGGAGATGTGAATCACATGGTCAGGGATTGCCCACGCAGGCAGCTGCAGCCTATCCAACCCCAGGGGAGTAGGCCCCCAGTTTGACAGGATTCCCAGCCGGGATCCTCACAGGCTTCTGCGTCTAGACCTTCACGACCCACGTTATCCACTCCACCGCCTCGTAGGGCAAACCAGGGTCAAGTTTTTGCCTTGTCGGAACGGGATGCACGTGCATCTGACGATGTCGTGCAAGGTACGCTATCATACTAAAGTTTCGAGTTGTAATTGGCTGTTATTATGTAATGTGATTGCTTATATGTATGACATGCTACCTATACTTATGTGTTATTGCGTGAAATCTATTAACGTGAATTTAATTAATCATACAGGCGCGTTATTAGTGAATGAATGCCTAGCCCGAGTGTTGATCGACACAGGATCCACTCATTCCTTTGTATCGCCTAGCTTTGCGAAAGGATTTCCAACCAAGTCCAGTCAGTTGAAGCATGAATTAACCATCTCCACACCGCTCGGCAAGTCAGTGGACACGGACCGTATATACAGGGACTGTGTAGTCCAAGTGGGACAGAATGAGTTGTTAGCCGACCTCATCATCCTGGACTTCCAAGACTTAGATTTTGATGTCATACTTGGTATGGATTGGCTATCGGCTCACCACGGACATGTGGCATGTTTCGAGAAGATGGTGAACTTTGAGCCGATGGGAGTTAAGCCATTTCACTTTCGAGGGTTGAGGGAAAGAGACATTGCTCGCCTCGCAGCTTTGAGCTTAGCAAACCCAGAAGCACAAAACTCCTCGGTCATTCCGGTCGTGAGTGAGTTCTTGGATGTGTTTCCGGAGGAACTTCCCGGATTGCCTCCGGATCGGGAGATTGAGTTCGCTATAGAGCTTACTCCAGGCACCGCTCCGATTTCAAGGGCACCGTATAGAATGACCCCAATAGAGCTTGAGGAATTAAAGAAGCAAATTGAGGAGTTACAACAACTCGGTTTCATCCAACCAAGTGTGTCACCATGGGGAGCTCCGGTCCTCTTTGTGAAAAAGAAAGACGGGTCAATGAGAATGTGCATAGATTACTGGCAGTTGAACAAGATAACTATTAAGAATCGTTATCCTTTGCCTCGGATAGACGACTTGTTTGACCAACTGAAGGGAGCGAGATTTTTCTCCAAGATTGATCTTAGATCGGGGTATCATCAGTTAAAGATCAAGGCGGCAGATGTTCCGAAGTCGGCTTTCAGGACTCGGTATGGGCACTACGAGTTCCTTTTCATGCCTTTTGGGCTGACGAATGCACCGGCAGCGTTCATGGATTTGATGAACCGGGTGTTCCGATCGTACTTGGATCGATGTGTGATTGTGTTCATAGATGACATTTTAGTGTATTCCCAGACACGGGAAGATCACGCACGAGACCTTCGTCTTGCTCTGGAGATATTGAGAGAGCATAGGCTATACGCTAAGTTAAGCAAGTGTGAATTTTGGTTGGAGAAGGTGGCGTTCCTAGGCCACGTAGTGTCGGCCGAGGGTATTTCTGTTGACCCGGCAAAGATAGAGGCAGTTATGATATGGGAGAGACCCAAGAGCGTCACGGAGATACGTAGTTTTCTCGGGTTGGCAGGCTATTATCGGAGATTCGTGGAGGGATTCTCCAGTTTGGCTGCACCTCTCACTTACCTGACGAGAAAGAATGCTAAGTTTAGTTGGAGCGACAGATGCGAAGCGAGCTTCCAAGAGTTGAAGAAACGCCTCACCACGGCCCCCGTCCTTAGTGTGCCATCCGGGAGTGGTGGTTTTGTGGTTTATAGTGATGCCTCGCACGTGGGGTTGGGATGTGTACTTATGCAGCACGGCAAAGTCATTGCTTACGCCTCCAGGCAATTGAAAGAGCATGAGAAGAATTATCCCACTCACGATTTAGAGCTCGCCGCGGTTGTGTTTGCCTTGAAGATTTGGCGACATTATCTCTATGGGGAACAGTTCGACGTATTTACGGACCATAAAAGCTTGAAGTACCTGTTCTCCCAAAAGGAATTGAATTTAAGGCAGAGGAGATGGGTAGAGTTTTTGAAGGACTACGAATGTTCCATTCAATATCATCCGGGCAAGGCGAACGTTGTAGCCGATGCTCTTAGCCGGAAGCCCACTGGACTTTTGGCGCACATGATGCTGAGGGAATGGAGGTTGTTAGAAGATGCATCCAACCTCGACATCAGTTTTAGTCTCCCTACTTTTGGGCCAGTAATGGCTAACATCACAGTTAGGCCATATATCCTAAGCATGACCAGGGAGTTGCAGGGAATGGATGCCGAGCTACTGTCTTACCGAGACCAGTCAGTTAAAAGTGGCAGCAAGGATTTTGCGGTGAGGGATGATGGAATTATCACTTTCAAGGGAAGAGTATGTGTCCCAGCCGACGAGAAGCTTAAGCGAGAAATCTTGTACGAGGCTCACCGGATCCAAGTACACCGTTCACCCCGGGGGTACCAAGATGTATAGGGACTTGAAGAAGCACTTTTGGTGGCGGAACATGAAGCGAGAAATAGCGGGGTACGTGTCCCGATGCTTGGTGTGCCAACAAGTCAAGGCCGAGCACAGGAGACCAGCGGGTCTGTTGCAGTCTCTCCCTATTCCCGAGTGGAAATGGGAACATATCTCTATGGACTTCATCGTGGGGTTGCCAAAGACAGTTAAAAAGACTGATGCGATATGGGTTGTGGTTGACAGACTCACGAAGTCCGCCCATTTCTTACCGTACCGGACTACATTCAACTCAAATCAGTTAGCTACCTTGTACATCAAAGAGATAGTCCGATTGCACGGAGTGCCAGTGAGCATTGTCTCAGACCGGGATCCAAGGTTCACATCCAGGTTTTGGAGAAGCTTTCAGGATGCCATGGGTTCCAGACTAGACTTTAGCACGGCCTTCCATCCACAGACGGATGGGCAAACCGAGCGAGTGAATCAGATTATTGAAGACATGCTCCGTGCATGTATGCTAGACTTCAAGGGAAGTTGGGAGGATCACCTACCTTTGGTGGAATTCGCCTACAACAATAGTTACCAGGCAAGCATACAGATGGCACCCTTTGAGGCTTTGTACGGAAGGAGTTGTAGATCTCCGTTGTATTGGGATGAAGTGGGAGAAAGAAAAATTTTGGGCCCCGAGTTGATTGAACAAACTGCGGATAGAGTCAAGCTCATCCGGGAAAGGTTGAAGACCGCACAAGACCGACAGAAAAGCTATGCCGACAACCGAAGGAGGGATCTTGAATATCGAGTTGGTGACTTCGTTTTTGTCAAGATTTCACCAACCAAGGGGGTTATGAGATTCGGGAAAAGAGGCAAGCTTAGCCCGAGATATGTGGGTCCATTCGAGATCATTACTCGAGTTGGTGAGGTAGCTTACCGAGTTGCCTTGCCCGCTCACATGGCGGCGATCCACAACGTATTTCACATCTCCATGCTTCGGAAGTATATCCCGGATCCTTCTCATGTCATCGAGCTTGATCCGATAGAGATCCGAGAGGACCTCACCCTAGTTGAACAACCGGTGCAGATCTTGGATAGGCGAGATCAAGTCTTGCGCAACAAGACCATTCCCTTGGTCTTGGTAAGATGGCAACACCATTCAAGGGAGGAAGCTACTTGGGAACGAGAAGCCGAAGTACGAGAAAAGTACCCCCATTTATTTGTTTAAGGCCTTGACATTCCCTTGTATTTTGTTATAGTTTTACGCATGTATGTATCGTCCAAATTTCGGGGACGAAATTTTTGTAAGGGGGGGAGAATGTAGCACCCCGGACTTTTTCATCCTTAATGAATAGCACCTTCGTAGCTAATTGGCCGTTTTTGTAGTCTAATTAATAAATAAGGGAGAAATCGGAAATTCCGAAATGTCAGAAATGTTCGTTTTCGAAAGACGGATCCAACGCAAGTTGAATCGTCGAAATCCGACGAGCGAGTCAAAAGATATGGTCAAAACAGTCCAGACATACAGAGCACCGATCGCTCGGTCCAGTCAGCGATCGATCGGTCCATAACCGATCGATCGGTAGCTATCGCACGGTCAGAAATTTTGTATGGGGAAATTTTCCAGAGAGTGAGTTTTTGACCGATCGATCGGTCAATAACACCGATCGCTCGGTAGGCAACCGATCGATCGGTCATAACCACCGATCGCTCGGTCTTCGCGTTTTTGCAGAAATTTCAGTAAGGGCGTTTTCGTCTTTTGGGTGTTAAACCCTTACCCATAAGGGTTTGCTCGACCCTTTGAGCCCTCATTCACCTCACTTAGAAGGTTTTGAGAGAGAAGAAGAGAAGAGAAGGGGGATTTACATCTAGGGTTTTCCACTTGAGAGAATCAAGGGTTTTAGAACCCTAGAACCGTTCTAAAGGCTTGGATTCTCCAAATCCAACCTCAAGCTCGTGTGGAGTACCTCGTCCAAGCTAGGGCAGCGTTTCTACATCATCCTCAAGGATTTCCTTTCCCTTTCCAAGGTTAGTACACTCTTCCTAGTTACTTTGGTAATAACCTAGGATTTTTTTCTAAGAAAATGTGTTGGATCTTCCCCATTGCTCCCTTGTGTTGGTATATGCTAAATCCCTAGAACATAAACAAGATAATACAAACAAATGGTGGAATGTATGAATGGATGAGGAGTGGAGGCGATTGGATGCCATGTTGTGATGTGCTGAATGATGGGAAAAATGGTGGAAGGGCATATTACGCATAATGAATACACCCCAAGTGTTTGATGAAATGTTCGAATGAGAAAAAATGAAATAACTAAAGGTAAAAAGGTTGAATACCACATGTTTGATAGAATGCATGAATAAACTAAGATTTGAAAGCATGAGTCACATAAATGTTCCCCATTTGGTAAGTTGTATGCATGTGTTTATTTCGCTTCTTAAATTCTCATGTGAGTTGGGAATTGTTAAAATGCTATATGTCATCATAATTTCACGATTGCTATGCACGAGCACATAAGAAAGGAAATGATATTGTCAAGGAGGTTGGTAGCCCCGGTTAAGGGTGCTAACCTCTGGCTCATAAGAAGGGTAATGTACTGTCAAGGGGGTTGGTAGCCCAGGGATGTGCGGGTGCTAACCCCTGGCTCATAAGAAAGGTATTGTACTGTCAAGGGGGTTGGTAGCCCAGGGATGTGCGGGTGCTAACCCCTGGCTCATAAGAAAGGTATTGTACTGTCAAGGGGGTTGGTAGCCCAGGGATGTGCGGGTGCTAACCCCTGGCTCATAAGAAAGGTATTGTACTGTCAAGGAGGTTGGTAGCCCAGGGATATGCGGGTGCTAACCTCTGGCTCATAAGAAATATTAAAAGGACAACTCAAAGAGGAATTGTATGATGCATAGACATGTTTTAGTTGCATAATAATTATGACTTGATAAAATGTTTATGTATGAGGTTGCTAGAAATGATTATGAACTATACTCCTCCCATTACTTGTATATGATGTTGTTCGTTATTACCATTGTTAGTTAGGGGCTTGTACTCGCTGAGTATTCCATGCTCAGCCGTACTTTCATGTCGGCAGGTACCCGAGTCCCTCTCGACATTTGTGATCCGGGTCCTTGGATAGAGGAGGACTATGGCGAGGAGGAACCTTATGAGGATCTAGTAGTCGAGCCTCAGGCGGAGGCGAGAGACTTAGACCATTGGCCCAACGGGGATGACTATTGAGCGAGACAAAGTTGTATTTTGTCTTTTGTATTTTGTTAGGTGGGTCTGTCCACCTTAGACTTAGACGTGTTTTGTATTTATGTTAACTTGGAATACTACAGTTTGGATCATTATAAAGAAAAGAAAATTTTAGTTTTCGCTTCCGCAAATTATGTTTAGCTTCCGCGCTCTGATTATCATTGTTTATTTCCTTATTTATCTTGTTCATTACAGGATGGTTTGGCAGGTTTGTATAGTCCACCTAAAGTATCCCTAAACTCCTAGGGGGTATTTTGGGGCGTGACAGGATGAGTGAGAGAGAAACATGTATTTTAAATTCTTATGTTTGGGATATTGGTATCACTTGAGTTGGGACTCAAGTTAAGGAGTTCATGTACATGTTTTAATTTCTATTCAGTTATTGTAAATAATTGTACTTGGAATACAGTTAAGGTATGAAAGAAATTTTTTTGGGTTCACGATTAACCATGCTTGCAGGATGAATTAAGGTTAAGTCACGTCGCCAATACCTCTTAACTCATAGGGGGTATTTTGGGGCGTTACAGAAGTGGTATCAAAGCCTAGGTATTAGGTCTCTAAAGTTATTTAGAGTTCGATACCACGATTTATACAAGGCACTAAGTCTAAGGAAAGAGTCGTATTCCTAGTATAGACTAAGCACTTAGTCTTTGTCTATAACAGGTTGATTTCAACCAAAGTTAGTATCTATTTCGCTAGAAAAATCGGAAATTTTATATGCTTATACAATTATGTGTGGTATAGTTATGTGGTATTATATACTATGTGTTGTGTGCATATTATATGTTATATGCTAAGTGAAAACCAATGCCCTATGAATAGGCTTCCCAATTAGACTCATGAGTTGTGTGATACTCAGGCTAGGGTCTAGCTTAGGTGTTAGTTGACAAAAGGGTGGTAGGTCTCTTGACATACATTGTGTTATTAGATCTAGGTAGGGATTTGTTTCCAAGTGAGACTATAGGAAGTTCTTTTGTCTTGCAAGTCTAGTGGATTTAGAGTCGTTATGGAACAAGGGACATAGGTTTCGATATATATATATATATGTTGTTATGTGGATCTTGTGAAATTTCATCTATTAAAATATGCTTAATGCGTCTTGCATCACAAATAAGCACAAGTCGCACCTCATATTATAAAATTAAGCCCATATAAGTTCATGCATCCCCATTGCTAATAGGAACATACATATATATATATATACATTTTTAACGAGCTCAGGAATGTTTGATGCACGCTTCTAGATAAAGATGCGTAATTTCTGCAGCACATTCTAGACCCAGTGCTCAATCCCAAATGATAAATATATTTTTTAAACTCAAAGAACAGATAAAATTTTGGCAAGTTCGGGGATGTTTGATGCACGTTTCTAGGTACAGATGTGCGATTTCTGCAGCACATCCTAGACTCAGTGCTCAATCCCAACTGATAAATATATTATAAATTCCAAGAACAGATAAAATTTTGGACAAACTCATAGATGTTTGATGCACGTTTCTAGATACAGTTGCGTATTAATTTTGCAGAACGTTCTAGACTCAGTACTCAGTCCAACCGTTCAAGATACAGATGCACGTTAATTCTACAGTTCTAGACCCTGTGCCCAGTCCAAAATGATAAATAAATTATAAACTCCAAGGGTAGCACGCACTTCATACATAGCATAATCATCATGCATCTCATAAAACATCATATATATCATGCACATTAATGCATAGCATAAGCATCAAACATGGCATAAGCATCCCACATCTCATGAGCATCATACATATCATTCACTTCATACATTTCATAATCATCATACATATTCCTCATGCATCATGTAGGTCTTAGAAGCATCATGCATGTCACCAAGATTAAGATGATTTTACTTAATTAACTCAAATGAATAAACTACATACATCCAACGAGCATGAGAACTTAGCTTCGCTAAGAAAACCCATTTTATGATTATACTTTTATGTGTACTTAGATATATATAATACGCTTATATAGGTTATGTTATTGCTCTCAAGTGTAGACTAATAGGCTAGTGTTAGTCAAAACCGGTTGAAATTTCAACCGAACTTGATGTCGTACGCTAGGAAACATTATTGGTGTAACGCTCCAAAATACCCCCTAAGAGTTAGGCGATAATTTGGGCTTATTACTTACCACACAACCATCATGCGGAAGCATATAAGGCAAGCTAAATAGTGAACTAAAAATTTCTTTAGTAACTTAATTGTATTCCAAGTGCAATTGTTTACAATCACTGAATATAAATTAAGACGCATGAAATCCTTAACTTGAGTTACCAACACAAGTGATACAAATATTCTCATAAATAAAAACCAAAAATACATGTCTCTCCCTCTACATCACTCAACCCTAAGGTCCTATATCACCACCTCTATCATCCTCAACACCTCCCAAGAAGGCTCCGGCCCTCCATAATCCACCTCGATCTACTGTCCTGGGATACCATGTAGAATGAACCTGTCGACATAAAAAGTACGACTGAGCATGAAATACTCAGGGAGTACAAGCTACTAGCTAACAATAGTAAAAACATTAACATGCCATTCAGGACACAGTTCATCATAAAGATACATAATCAAAGTGCGAAAGAAAAACAAGATAACAGTTACATAATCTCAAACATCATCAATTAAATCATACTCTAAGTTTGTAGCACCCCGGACTTTTTCATCCTTAATGAATAGCACATTCGTAGCAAATTGGCCGTTTTTGTAGTCTAATTAATAAATAAGGGAGAAATCGAAAATTCCGAAACGTCAGAAATGTGCGTTTTCGAAAGACGAACCCAACGCAAGTTGAATCGTCGAAATCCGACGAGCGAGTCAAAAGATTTGGTCAAAACAGTCCAGACATACAGAGAACCGATCGCTCGGTCCAATCAGCGATCGATCGGTCCATAACCGATCGATCGGTAGCTATCGCGCGGTCAGAAATTTTGTATGGGGAAATTTTCCAGAGAGTGAGTTTTTGACCGGTCGATCGGTCATAAACACCGATCGCTCGGTAGGCAACCGATCGATCGGTCATAACCACCGATCGCTCGGTCTTCGCGTTTTTGCAGAAATTTCAGTAAGGGCGTTTTCGTCTTTTGGGTGTTAAACCCTTACCCATAAGGGTTTGCTCGACCCTTTGAGCCCTCATTCACAACCCTTAGACATTTGAGAGATAGAGAGAGAAGAGGAGAAAGCTCTAACCTAGGGTTTGGTTTTGAGAAGGAAATCAAAGGGGGTTTAAGAACCATAGCTCACCCCAACTCAAGTTGCTTCAAAATCGAGGCTCAAGCTCGTGTGTGAACCATTCTCCAAGCTAGGGCAGCAACCCAAGCACATTTTTGAAAGGGGTTTCTTCCTCAACTCAAGTCTCCTTCAAGCAAAGGTGTTCTTCTTTCAAGTTGGAGCTTCAATCAAGGTTTCTATCAAGGATCAAGCCTTGATTTAAGGTTAGTACACCCTACTAACTTTCCCTAGCAATAACCTAGGTTTTCTAGTGTAAATGGTGATTCTATATATTATGCTTTTCCTTCCCTATGCATTGTATTAACTCAACAAATATAAACAAGATAAGGGGAATGGAATGAATGTGTGGATGGGAGATTGGATATGGCGATTGGATGCCGAAGGTGTGATGTATGATGTGTGGGTTGTGGATTGGAAAATGGAGGATGGGCATAGTACAAATAACAAACTTACCATTGCGTGATTGAATGGAAAATATGCATTTAAAAGAAGGAGATAAACTACTAAGGAATAATGTATGAAAGTGTTTGACAAAATACCTAAACTATGAATAAATGATCTCAATGAAGAATATGGAAATGGGTTTTATGTGCGCGTTCTTAGAAATGATAAATTGATCAAATGTTATGCAAACTACTTATGTTACCTATGTTCATATCATGATTGTCACTATGGACACGTACACGAGCACGCATGATAGCATGAACCGAGATTTCAAGAGCATGTGCATATAATAAACAACAAGAAAATATTGCATGTCAAGGAGGTTGGTAGCCCAGGGAGGATTCGGGTACTAACCTCTGGCTCACAAGATAACCCCTAAAACACCTATTGTCAAGGAGGTTGGTAGCCCAGGGACATTCGGGTACTAGCCTCTGGCTCACAAGAAAACTAAACAAGTAATAAAAATCACCTATTGTCAAGGAGGTTGGTAGCCCAGGGAGGATTCGGGTACTAACCTCTGGCTCACAAGAAAACCCTGCATTTCATAACAAGGAGGTTGGTAGCCCAGGGAGGATTCGGGTACTAACCTCTGGCTCACAAGTGCATTGCATATCAAGGAGGTTGGCAGCCTAGGGGTATTCGGGTGCTAGCCTCTGGCTCACAAGTTACAAGATGGAAGTTTACAAGATGATGATCATGCATTCATGCATGCACGCATACATGATTTCTACGAGGCATACCGGGACATGACATGGGTTTTCAAGCATGAGTTTTATCGGCGTCTTCGCATTCATGTACGCACGTCAGGATGTTTGTATTGTGTTATGCCCTATACTGTTTCTTTGTGATGTTTCTATTACTGCTTGTATGATATTACTATTGTGTGCCTTATTATTGTTATGGTCTGCTAGTAGCTTGTACTCGCTGAGTATTTCATGCTCAGCCGTACTTTCATGTCGGCAGGTACTGAGGGAGCCCTCGACCCGGAGCCTTGGGTCGAGGAAGAGTATATAGAGGAGAGAGAGCCGGCTATTCCATTACAGTCTCAGGCGAACCGAGACCTCGATGCGTGGCCATACCTCGACTACTGTTGAGGGGAGAGTATGAGAGGGTCTTATGTATTTTGATGCTTTGATAGGTGGGCCTGTCCACCTTAGACTTAGATGTGTTTTATATTTATGTCAACTTGGAATACTACATTTTGGATCATCAGAAGAAATGAAAATTTGTTTACGCTTCCGCATATATGATAGCTTCCGCGCTCTGATTATCGTTGTTAGTATTGTATTTTATCTTGTGTACTGCAGGATGGTTTGATAGGTACGCAGTGTGACACCAAAAATATCCCTAAACTCCTAGGGGGTATTTCGGGGCGTTACGGAGTGGTATCAGAGCTCTAGGCATTAGAGTCCCTAGGGTCACTTAGATGATTGAACAAGGTATTAGAATCACCTTAGAGAGTTGTATTCCAAGTATAGACTAACAAGTTAGTCTTAGTCAAAATGGGTTGAACTCCAACCGAACATAGTGTCCTACGCTAGGAACGCGGATTGTATGTTATGCTATTGTGTTATATACCATATGTGCATTAATTGTGTTGTGCTTATTAAGTATGTTTGATGAATATGTATTGAGCGAATTGCGAAATTTGTACTAATTGTGTATCCAAGTTAGACTCATGTTGTATTGTCGTTCTCAGGAGAAATCATGAGACGCAATACCCGGGGTCGCGGGTACAACACGAGGGGTAATGGAGGTGATGCTCCATCGGGTGATGATCAACCCGATTTTGCCCAAGCATTCGCATCCATAGCCGAGACCTTGGCTATGTTGGCGGCAAGGCAACCGGCCACTCCGCCTAATGCGGCACTCATACCGGCTCCTCCTAACCGAGCCCAAGCCGGGATAGAAGCTTTTCGGAGGATGAGGCCTCCAACTTTTTGTGGAAGCATTGATCCACTTGTTGCCGAGGGTTGGATCCGGCAACTTGAGAAGATATTCTCGGTATTAGCACCTACTGAAGTGGAAAGGGTCACATGGGCCGCCTTTATGCTTGAAGGCGAGGCCGATCATTGGTGGAAGTCTGCACTTCGGACCCGAGAGTTGACCCGGCAAGGTCAAGATTGGACTTGGAAGGAATTCTTGGAGGTTTTCAACAAGAAGTACTTCCCAATCGGGATGAAAGAAAAGATGGAAGTCGAATTCATTACCTTGGAGCAAGGTAATATGTCCGTAGCGGCTTATGAAGCCAAATTTTCGGAGCTATCTCGATTTGCTCCACACATGATAGCGACCGAGGCTATGAAGGCCCGGAAATTCGAGAGGGGGTTGAAGGCCTACCTCAAGGATCGTGTCTCGATGTTCCGACATGAGACATATTCAGAAGTTGTGGACAAGGCATTGTTAGCCGAGTCGAATTCCGAAGAGTTCTTTAAGAGAAGAGGAATGGAGAAAGGACAATCAAGTAGTTCAGGGGACAAAAGGGCAAGGACTAGCTTGTATCAGTCCGCAGGGCCGGCTCAGTCACAGAGGATGTATTCGGCACCACAGGCCCCTCACTCTTTTGCTCCACCGGCCTTTCGCCCGGCTACCTCATATGCTCCTCGCCCCGCAGTTACTCAGGCTACGGGATATGCTCCTTCCTCCTATTTGCATGATGTTTGCACTCTTTGTGGGAGGAGGCATCCAGCGGGAGAATACCGGAGAGTTTCAGGAAGTTGCTTTCATTGTGGTGACCAAGGCCACATGGTCAGAGATTGTCCCCGGCGTCAATTGCCAACTCAGTCTTCAGGGAGCAGGCCCCCGGTTAGGCAGACATCTCAGCCTAGCTCTTCTCAGGCTTCGAGGGCCTCACAGTCTACCCGGCCTCCTCGCCCAGCCACACAGGGCCGAGTCTTTGCCTTATCCGAGAGAGACGCACGTGCATCCGATGATGTCGTGCAAGGTACGCACGAATTCTAGAATTTAGATTGTGTAAAATTTCTATGGTTTGCTTTGTGAGTTTCTATACTAAGGGTTACCTATGTATGATGCTTTTTGTTTGAAATCTACTAATAGTAGTCACTTAATCGCACAGGCGCTTTGTTAGTGAACGAATGTCTTGCCCGAGTGTTGATCGACACAGGATCCACTCACTCCTTTGTGTCGCCTAGTTTCGCAAAGGGATTTTTGACTGAGGCTACTCCGTTAAAGCAGGAGTTGACCATTGCAACTCCACTCGGCAAGTCAGTTGATACGGACAAGATATTCGGGGATAGTGTGGTTCAAGTGGGGGAGAATGAACTGTTAGCCGATCTCATCGTCCTAGATTTTCAAGACTTGGATTTTGATGTCATCTTAGGGATGGATTGGTTGTCAAACCATCACGGGCATGTTGCGTGTTTTGAGAAGATGGTGAATTTCAAGCCGGAAGAGGGTAAGCCTTTTCACTTCCGAGGATTAAGAGAGAGGGACATTGCTCGCCTCGCAGCCTTGAGTGTAACAAACCTAGAAGCACAAAACTCCTCGGCCATTCCGGTCGTGAGTGATTTCTTGGACGTGTTTCCGGAGGAACTTCCCGGGTTACCTCCAAATCGGGAAATTGAGTTCGCTATAGAGCTTACTCCGGGCACCGCTCCAATTTCAAGAGCCCCATATAGAATGGCCCCGATAGAGCTTGAAGAATTGAAGAAGCAAATTGAGGAGTTACAACAACTTGGTTTCATCCAACCAAGTGTGTCACCGTGGGGAGCTCCGGTCCTTTTTGTAAAGAAGAAAGACGGGTCGATGAGAATGTGTATAGACTACCGTCAGTTGAACAAGGTAACTATCAAGAATCGTTATCCATTGCCAAGGATCGATGACTTGTTCGACCAACTGAAGGGAGCGAGATTCTTCTCCAAAATTGATCTTAGATCGGGGTATCATCAATTAAGGATCAGGGCGGAAGATGTTCCGAAGACGGCCTTCAGGACTCGGTATGGGCATTACGAGTTCCTTGTCATGCCTTTTGGGCTGACGAATGCACCGGCGGCATTCATGGATTTGATGAACCGGGTGTTCCGATCTTACTTGGATCGATGCTTGATTGTATTCATTGATGACATTTTGGTGTATTCCCAGACACGGGAAGATCACGCGCGAGACCTCCGCCTTGCTCTGGAGATGTTGAGAGAGCATAGGCTATATGCCAAATTGAGTAAGTGCGAGTTCTGGTTAGAGAAGGTCGCATTTCTTGGACACGTGGTGTCGGTCGAGGGCATTTCTGTGGATCCAGCCAAGGTTGAGGCAGTCATGAGTTGGGAGAGGCCCAAGAGCGTCACGGAGATACGTAGTTTCCTCGGATTGGCAGGCTACTACCGGAGATTTGTGGAGGGATTCTCCAGTCTGGCTGCACCTCTCACCTACTTGACAAGGAAAAATGCAAAGTTCAGTTGGAGTGACCGATGTGAAGTAAGTTTCCAAGAGTTGAAGAAACGCCTCACCACAGCCCCTGTCCTTACTGTGCCATCCGGACATGGTGGTTATGAGGTATATAGCGATGCTTCGCATATCGGACTTGGGTGTGTCCTTATGCAGCATAAGAAAGTCATTGCCTACGCATCAAGACAATTGAAGGAGCATGAAAAGAATTACCCCACTCACGACTTAGAACTCGCCGCAGTTGTGTTTGCATTGAAGATTTGGCGACATTATCTTTATGGGGAACAATTTGAGGTATTCACAGATCATAAAAGCCTTAAGTATTTGTTTTCCCAGAAAGAGTTGAACCTGAGGCAAAGAAGATGGGTAGAATTTTTGAAGGACTATGAGTGCTCCATTCAATACCACCCGGGCAAGGCAAATGTAGTAGCCGATGCTCTTAGCCGGAAGCCTACTGGACTTTTGGCGCATATGATGCTGAAGGAGTGGAGATTGCTGGAGGATGCATCCAACCTCGACATCAGTTTTAGTCTCCCTACCTATGGGCCGGTAATGGCTAACATCACAGTTAGGCCATTTATGTTGAGCATGATCCAGGAGTTGCAGGAAATGGATGCCGAACTACTTTCTTGCCGAGGCAAGTCAGTTAAAAGTGGCAGTAAGGACTTTATGGTGAGGGAAGATGGAATTATCACTTTCAAGGGAAGAGTATGTGTCCCAGCCGATGAGAAGCTTAAGCGAGAAATCTTGTACGAGGCTCACCGGTCCAAGTACACCGTTCACCCCGGGGGTACCAAAATGTATAGGGACTTGAAGAAGCATTTTTGGTGGCGGAACATGAAGCGAGAAATAGCGGAGAATGTGTCTAAATGCTTGGTGTGCCAACTAGTCAAAGCCGAACACAGGAGACCGGCTGGACTTTTGCAGTCCCTCCCTATTCCCGAGTGGAAATGGGAACATATCTCTATGGACTTTATCGTGGGGTTGCCGAAGACGGTTAGGAAGACTGATGCTATATGGGTAGTTGTTGATAGACTCACGAAGTCCGCTCATTTCTTACCGTACCGGACTACATTCAACTCCAATCAGTTAGCGGAGCTATACATCAAGGAAATAGTCCGATTACACGGGGTGCCAGTGAGTATTGTGTCGGATAGAGACCCAAGATTCACATCCAGGTTTTGGAAAAGTTTTCAAGGTGCAATGGGCTCCCGGTTAGACTTTAGCACAGCTTTCCACCCACAGACCGACGGGCAAACCGAGAGGGTGAATCAGGTTATTGAAGATATGCTCCGAGCATGTATGCTAGACTTCAAGGGAAGTTGGGAAGATCACCTACCTTTGGTGGAATTCGCTTACAACAATAGTTATCAAGAAAGCATACAAATGGCGCCTTTCGAGGCTTTGTACGGAAGGAGTTGTAGGTCCCCGTTGTATTGGGATGAAGTGGGAGAAAGAAAGATTTTGGGCCCCGAGTTAATTGAACAAACCGCGGATAGGGTCAAGCTTATCCGGGAGAGGTTAAAGACCGCACAAGATAGACAGAAAAGCTATGCCGGCAACCGAATGAGGGATCTTGAATTCCGAGTCGGTGATTTTGTGTTTGTAAGGATTTCACCGACCAAAGGTGTTATGCGATTCGGGAAGAGAGGCAAGCTTAGCCCGAGATATGTGGGTCCGTTCGAAATCATTACTCGAGTTGGCGAGGTGGCTTACCGTGTTGCTTTGCCCGCTCACATGGCGGCGGTCCATAATGTATTCCATGTCTCTATGCTCCGGAAGTACATCTCGGATCCTTCTCATATTATCGAGCTTGATCCGATAGAGATCCGAGAGGACCTCATTTTAGTTGAGAAGCCGGTTCATATTTTGGATAGGAGAAATCAAGTGCTTCGCAACAAGACTATTCCGCTAGTCCTCGTACAATGGCAACATCATGCCCGAGAAGAAGCCACGTGGGAGCGTGAAGCCGAAGTCAAAGCAAAGTATCCCGAGTTGTTTGAATAGACTTGTGCATATGGCTTGTAATTTTGTTTTGATTTTGTGCATGTATGTATCGTCCAAATTTCGGGGACGAAATTTTTGTAAGGGGGGGAGAATGTAGCACCCCGGACTTTTTCATCCTTAATGAATAGCACCTTCGTAGCAAATTGGCCGTTTTTGTAGTCTAATTAATAAATAAGGGAGAAATCGAAAATTCCGAAACGTCAGAAATGTGAGTTTTCGAAAGACGAACCCAACGCAAGTTGAATCGTCGAAATCCGACGAGCGAGTCAAAAGATTTGGTCAAAACAGTCCAGACATACAGAGAACCGATCGCACGGTCCAATCAGCGATCGATCGGTCCATAACTGATCGATCGGTAGCTATCGCGCGGTCAGAAATTTTGTATGGGAAAATTTTCCAGAGAGTGAGTTTTTGACCGGTCGATCGGTCATAAACACCGATCGCTCGGTAGGCAACCGATCGATCGGTCATAACCACCGATCGCTCGGTCTTCGCGTTTTTGCAGAAATTTCAGTAAGGGCGTTTTCGTCTTTTGGGTGTTAAACCCTTACCCATAAGGGTTTGCTCGACCCTTTGAGCCCTCATTCACAACCCTTAGACATTTTGAGAGATAGAGAGAGAAGAGGAGAAAGCTCTAACCTAGGGTTTGGTTTTGAGAAGGAAATCAAAGGGGGTTTAAGAACCATAGCTCACCCCAACTCAAGTTGCTTCAAAATCGAGGCTCAAGCTCGTGTGTGAACCATTCTCCAAGCTAGGGCAGCAACCCAAGCACATTTTTGAAAGGGGTTTCTTCCTCAACTCAAGTCTCCTTCAAGCAAAGGTGTTCTTCTTTCAAGTTGGAGCTTCAATCAAGGTTTCTATCAAGGATCAAGCCTTGATTTAAGGTTAGTACACCCTACTAACTTTCCCTAGCAATAACCTAGGTTTTCTAGTGTAAATGGTGATTCTATATATTATGCTTTTCCTTCCCTATGCATTGTATTAACTCAACAAATATAAACAAGATAAGGGGAATGGAATGAATGTGTGGATGGGAGATTGGATATGGCGATTGGATGCCGAAGGTGTGATGTATGATGTGTGGGTTGTGGATTGGAAAATAGAGGATGGGCATAGTACAAATAACAAACTTACCATTGCGTGATGGAATGGAAAATATGCATTTAAAAGAAGGAGATAAACTACTAAGGAATAATGTATGAAAGTGTTTGACAAAATACCTAAACTATGAATAAATGATCTCAATGAAGAATATGGAAATGGGTTTTATGTGCGCGTTCTTAGAAATGATAAATTGATCAAATGTTATGCAAACTACTTATGTTACCTATGTTCATATCATGATTGTCACTATGGACACGTACACGAGCACGCATGATAGCATGAACCGAGATTTCAAGAGCATGTGCATATAATAAACAACAAGAAAATATTGCATGTCAAGGAGGTTGGTAGCCCAGGGAGGATTCGGGTACTAACCTCTGGCTCACAAGATAACCCCTAAAACACCTATTGTCAAGGAGGTTGGTAGCCCAGTGACATTCGGGTACTAGCCTCTGGCTCACAAGAAAACTAAACAAGTAATAAAAATCACCTATTGTCAAGGAGGTTGGTAGCCCAGGGAGGATTCGGGTACTAACCTCTGGCTCACAAGAAAACCCTGCATTTCATAACAAGGAGGTTGGTAGCCCAGGGAGGATTCGGGTACTAACCTCTGGCTCACAAGTGCATTGCATATCAAGGAGGTTGGCAGCCCAGGGGTATTCGGGTGCTAGCCTCTGGCTCACAAGTTACAAGATGGAAGTTTACAAGATGATGATCATGCATTCATGCATGCACGCATACATGATTTCTACGAGGCATACCGGGACATGACATGGGTTTTCAAGCATGAGTTTTATCGGCGTCTTCGCATTCATGTACGCACGTCAGGATGCTTGTATTGTGTTATGCCCTATACTGTTTCTTTGTGATGTTTCTATTACTGCTTGTATGATATTACTATTGTGTGCCTTATTATTGTTATGGTCTGCTAGTAGCTTGTACTCGCTGAGTATTCCATGCTCAGCCGTACTTTCATGTCGGCAGGTACTGAGGGAGCCCTCGACCCGGAGCCTTGGGTCGAGGAAGAGTATATAGAGGAGAGAGAGCCGGCTATTCCATTACAGTCTCAGGCGGACCGAGACCTCGATGCGTGGCCATACCTCGACTACTGTTGAGGGGAGAGTATGAGAGGGTCTTATGTATTTTGATGCTTTGATAGGTGGGCCTGTCCACCTTAGACTTAGATGTGTTTTATATTTATGTCAACTTGGAATACTACATTTTGGATCATCAGAAGAAATGAAAATTTGTTTACGCTTCCGCATATATGATAGCTTCCGCGCTCTGATTATCGTTGTTAGTATTGTATTTTATCTTGTGTACTGCAGGATGGTTTGATAGGTCGCAGTGTGACACCAAAAATATCCCTAAACTCCTAGGGGGTATTTCGGGGCGTTACAAAGTTCATGCTTTACAATACATATTGCAATATCTTATGAATCTTGTAGGTTCCTTATGCTTCTTGCGAAATTCTTAGCTTATGCAATCATTTACTTATCTTGTACTTATTTGGAGACAGATGCTAGTATCCGTACCTGATCATAGTATACTAGCATCTTCTCTTGTTTTCATGTGAACTTGCTTGTGAGTTGCTTGTGATCTTGCTTGTGAGTTTCTTGTGTACTTGCTTCTGAGTTTCTCGTGAACTTGTTTGTCAGTTTCTTATGACTTTGCATGTGAGTTTCTTGTGAACTTGCTTTCATGAAAACAGATGATGTTCCAGATTGTACAAGTGTTATTTGTAATTGCTTCCACGCTCTGATTATGTTGATATGATGAACTGTACCACGCATGACTTATTATTGTTATTACTATTGTTAGCTAATAGCTTGTATTCGCTAAGTATTCCATACTCAGTCGTACCTATTGATGTTGGTAGGTACACCATACAATTATCAATGCGGTTCATGAAGAGTAGGAGTTTGCTCGAATTGTCAGTTAGATGTTAGGGGTTGACATGTGGTCATAGGGTTAGGATGAGTGAGAGAGAGACATGTATTTTAAGTTCTCATGTCTAGGGATATTGGTATCACTTGAGTTGGGACTCAAGTTAAGGAGTTCATGTACATGTTTTAATTTCTATTCAGTTATTGTAAACAATTGTACTTGGAATACTGTTAAGTTATGAAAGAAATTTTTTGGTTCACGATTTATCATGCCTTGTATACTCTTTGCAGGATGAATTAAGGTTAAGTCACGTCACCAAAATTTCTTAACTCCTAGGGGGTATTTTGGGGCTTTTTAAAAACGATAATAGAGTTAGGTTAGAGAGATCTCTTCAATCCAAATCGCTAGAGAAAGCTCTTTAAGGCTTTGGGGGTGATCTTTGAAGCCAAACTTCTTCTTCTTCAAGCAAGAGTCTTCATCCTCAAGCAAAACCCTTCTTGAAACCCTAAGTTTTTCTCATTTTCTCTCTTAGATTGGGTTTAGAACCTTTTAGACCCTAAAACCCTCAAATTAGAAAGGCTATTTATAGTTTAGGGGTTCAAAATCCTAATTTTCGTGAGTACTGAAAATATTGCGAGCAAGCTGGGGGATCGATCGCAACATATG
Organism: Tetracentron sinense; assembly: GCA_015143295.1. Lineage (NCBI taxonomy): Eukaryota > Viridiplantae > Streptophyta > Magnoliopsida > Trochodendrales > Trochodendraceae > Tetracentron > Tetracentron sinense. The sequence continues at coordinate 25,846,694 of CM026555.1, read as the reverse complement.
GGGGATCGATTGTAGAATATGGGGAATCGATCGTAGAATATGGGGAATCGGTCGCCCACAAACAGGAGTTTTCCCAATTTCCCTGGTTCCCTGCAATCGATCGTAGGCTACCTGTGATCGATCATAGGTTCTTTTTTTCCCCATTTTTTCATCCATTTAAGCATTTTAAACACCCCAAACCATTTAATTATAATTAAACACACATAAAGGTATTATTAACCATTATACCCCTATTAAACAAGGTAATAACATGAAATTAATTTTGGGTCTCTACAGAACTTAATAGAAAGCTCATTAAAGACATGAAGACCTACAAACTACAGTTTTGTGACATTGTGTTACATTTATAGATGACTTCTCAAAAAAGGTTTGGGTGTACTTCACGAAATAGAAATTAGAAATATTCGATATTTTCAATAATGGAAGGCCAGAGTTGAAAAATAGATAGGAAGGGGACAGATAATGGTGGAGAATACACATCTATAGAAGTTGATAAATTTTGCAAGAATCAAGGTATTGGTCGCAACTTTACAACACCCAAAAATGTATTAGTCTATAGTACTACAGATGGAAGCATCTCTCCCCTTTAGCCACCCACTCTAATATAATAAATAATATTTTTTTCACTCTTTATAAAGAATTGTGCTGAAATACTTAAATTGGTTACTTTTGGTATATCCATGTTCATCTATTTTACTAGTGCTTCCACTCTATTCGATTCTTACTAAAGTTGTGTCTCATAAATTTCAGCTCGATCTAACTTATTATAAATACTACATATAAAGGAAAAATTCAAGGTAAAGCAATACAATGCCACACTAGCAGTAATAGCCTACACTTCAATTTGGGTAGCGGGTTAAGGAACGCAATGGTATAAGCTCATTTCATCGGAACAGAAGGCGTGATCATAGTTTGGGTTGGATTATTGCAGTCGTAATTAAGTACACAATAGGCATTGTCACTTGTAAAAAATAATTATATTTGGTGAGCACACTTTCTATATGAGTGTTTCTAGAGTCATTTTGGTAAAAGGATATTTTGATCGTTTTTCAAAAAGAAAGAAATATTTTGAGAAATTTGTGTCAAACTTAAAGGGTCTTGTAAACTTCATGAGTACAAAGTTGCACATAGCCCTAAAGGTGCATAAGCCATTAATATTATGCTCTCATAATTACTCTCCAACGAGATTATAAAATAACTATTTATTTGCATAATCAGTTGTTTCAGCTATTATTCTGTCATAGTCCCAACATAAGAAGTTAAAAGCGATTTAATTGATGATAATCTAAACCAAACGACCAGGCTGCTCCAAGATGAGCAACATTGGATGAAAAAGCAACAAGACATCCATCCATTAATTCAAGATCAGTCTGAATTAAACCTCAGGACAGTTTCTACCTCCAATCAAAGAAATCCTCATTGTATTTGACTGGGGCACAGCTGCTCTACTGTTAATTGAACTTTACAACTCACTGTATCTTGAAGAGAGAGTTTTCAGCTTCACGACCAGTCTCCACTCCTCCATAGAGAGATCTTCCTATAAATTTAAGTTAGGATAAGCAAACAAAACACTCGTATCAAACACTGGTTGTTCATAATCTCTGTAGGGAAAAAAAAATGAGTCTCTCAAACCTACCCGATAATTATCTTCTAGAATAGCTATGGACTTCCTTGTGATGTGGCTGACAAGCTCATCGTCAATCTCAAAATGCCTACCGTACATCTTTTGCTGCTCCTCAGCATTGGTGCTAGCTATCTGCAAATGAAGCGACTCCAAATAACTCATAGGGTTAAGCTAAGAAATTCTTCAAGCAATTATGATATCCAATGAGATATTTCTTACCTTTAAGGCTACTTTCTGGCCTTTCTTTGCCAAATCAACCTGTTCGTGGTTAATTTCAATGGAAGCAATCCGTCCGATATCAATAAAATCCCTTGAAGGAATGTAAATTGGAGTGCCAATCTGCACAAAATGCATATCAGAGGCCTATTACACATGAGCATGAACAATATTACTAAAAGTGAAAGAGATGCACTCTGACAATTGACTCTCACACTGGAGGCATTTTAATTTTTTGTTTCTTTTTTCATTTTTAAACCAGTAAATCCATGCATAAGTATTAAATGAGTACTTAACTCTGTGGATATATATATAGTATATACATATATTAATTAAGATATAATGAGTAAAATAATAAATTGAAGTATATATTTTATGTATAAAAAATCGGGACATCCATCATTAACAAACATAATAAAGTCAAAAGATCCCCACTTCAAAGATTTAATCTCCCCCGATTAGCCCAAAAACAAAGATTTAATCTCCCCCACAAGCTAACTCTAGTAAAGAGTAGAACTTGCTTGGTTCTAAGGACTTAACACGGGTTGGGAAGCCCCAGCCCATGTTAAATTAGGAATAACAGGTTTCCAAGATCCTGAACAATATTCGGGATTTGATAGGAGAGGAAAGAAAACAAGAACTAAGTATGTAGATTTGGCGAAGTTGAAAACATTTTCAAGTCTACCAAGAATTCCTTCTCTTGTTTGATCTTTCTACCTCTCATAAAACTCTAGCTGGGGCCTCGTGGGCTTTCCCCAAACCCCAAAACATTTGCCACATTTAGAAAGGATCGTGATGAGTACACCACAACTGAAAGTTTTTTTTTTCCATTCGGTAAGTCAAATATTAGATTAATAGAAAGGGAAGTACAGAGCAAGTTCACCGAGAGATGAACAAAAGAAACTACAACAAAGGAAAACGGGAGCCAAAAGGGCAAATCAAAAGCAACCTAAGACAGCCAAGTCTACTCCAAAAAGAAAGAACGCAATTTAAGTTCATCTCCGTCATCCCTGATCGCCACCCATGCCCACACCACATAAAAAATAGACTCACAGACCTTCTCAGGCAGAGAGATGGAGTCTTCAAAAGCCCTTCTGTTTCTCTCCTTCCACACGCCCTACCATGACAGAAAGTTTCGTCACCATAAAACCTCAGTTTGGGCTCATACAACTGGGAGCAAAAGAGTTGGCCTAGGTGCTTAGAAATTTGTCTAGGCTGGGTAGGTAATATTTGATAACATAGCTAGAGTGATTGAATATCATATTTTCTCTTGGGAATTTGTTTCGAGTGTTAGATTCAGCTTCCAAATCAAGGTCGTCTATGGTCCAAGATCTAAAACATAAGATTTGCAGTAAGAACTAAGAAAATAAGTTGGGAGACTTGACTAATAGGAAGTTTGAGTCTGCAGAAGTTCAAAGTTCTACTGGCTCATTTCATACAAATACAAGACATGGTCGAATCTTTCCATCAAACACAGGAAAAAAGTAGGGAATGGAACTAAAAGGAAACTGAAAACAAAGATACCTTAGCAATGCCTTCAAGAACATCAACCCCCAAGACAATTGGGTCGTTCTTGTTGAATACGCAGTTCGGCATGATCTTGAGAACACATGGGAAGACTACTTCTTCGGTGGCTTTCTTCTTCTTTTCTTCTTTGAGATTGTCAATATAAGCCTTGAACTGGCCGAATATGTGATAAATGGTATCGGCAATAAATATCTTCACACCAGCCTCATCAGCAAGCTCACGAGCCTCTGGAGTAACTTCTACATCAAACGCCAAGATGGTGGCATATTCCTTCTTCCACTCTAGCATGACGCTGGCTCTCATGACATCCCTCTTATGTACTGGGCCTATGTTTATATCACTGACGGGTATGCTCACTGCTGGGCTCTTTAAGAGCTCTAACAATGCTTCTAAGGCCTCGAGAGTAGCGGCTCGTACACAAACACCCTCACCACTATTGTCAATCCTGCTCATGACTGACCTCTTGTCTTGCATTGATGCTTCCTTAATGTCTTCCAAATCATCTTCGGGCCCTACCACATATAGACCAGTGCCTGCTATGGCATGTTCAAGGCCCTGCAAGAATATATCAAGAGGAAAAAAAAGTCGTTCAAAACAGTAACTCAAAATGTAATATTATGTCTATGAAAGTGAATATTTTGCATGTGTGAATTAATGTAAGTGCGTTTCAGAATTATTAGGAAAATTAAGATCACCTGTGCAGTGATCGTAATACCCTGTGCCGCCTTGATTTCTTTATGATGCACATATGTTCCCTGAAAGCAGGCAACCACAAAATCATCATGTAATGCATTGGATAAATCATGTTACGTGCATTTTAGAAGTTACTGGACATAACTGACGGTTATGCCTTCCAGAAGGAACAAATGGGTAGCTACTATAGAAACTCATTGAAGCAGATACATCAGAAGTCGGTGAAAATTATTCATAAAGCCTAGAAAATGGGAGTGCGGAATAACCATTCCATGTCAAAGACCAAGGCCAGTTGAGGGAGAAACTTGATCCCGAGATATTGAATACATAAATGGTATTCCAGTAGCTACAGGGTGTCTTCACCAAGTTTCTCTTGTTCTCTCAATTTACAGTTTTCAATATTATATAGTTGTTTTTCTACTAAACATCATAAGCTAAAAAATGGAACTGTATTCTTTTCTGCCAACTTCGTCACGAAATCAGCACTCTGGTTATCATCTACACAGATACATGCTCTGGTTATCATCTACATAGATACATGTGCATTTTAAGCATTATCTAGTTTTCTTACAGTATCTGGAAAAAATTCAAAGAAATGTGAATTTAAGGGCTTCATTTCAATGTCGATGAGGACTGAAATAGATGTTGAAACTCAAAAAGAGAATTTAGAACCTTTGCACAATCAGATCAAAGTTTCCAACAAAGTGGAGACGAGGGATCTTCTCCAAAGATTAAAAATAATTGATCTTGATCTACTAGATCATTGATTGTGGAGGGAGGCTCAAAGAATGTCATTGCTAGAACAACAGGTGCCTCAGAGAACTTGTAGGGTTGCATGTATTGCTGATAATATTAGATATCAATTTTTGGACTGCAATATCATGTTTTATCATACTCAAAGTAGCACAATTAAAATTGCAAATTCATTGCTTAAAAAAGATTTGCTCTGCAATCTTGCATGCCAAAACTGATCTTTTTTTTATCGGTAATGAGGAATATATTAATTATATTAATTAAACAGGGGACCTACAAGCAGTTCTAGAAATGATCTTAGCTTCCTTCGTCCTTCATAATAATCTCATTGCTTGTATCACACACATAGACACACACACACACACTGAGAGTGCTAAGTGTTCTAGTTTTCAAATTTCATGTGTATAGTGTATACAGATGATATATATATATATACCCACACACACAATATGTGATAGGAGTGCTTCTGCAGCCTATCTTGTCATGATCTGATCCATCTTAGAAGTCTTCTACACTGCTTCGAAGCCGTCTCTGGCCTGAGGGTCAACATGTCTAAATCAGAGATAGTAGGGGTTGGGGAGGTATCAAAGCTAGTCAACCTGGCAACTTGCCTTGGGTGCCGAGTAGGGTCCCTCCCCTCGGTGTATCTGGGCATGCCTCTCGGGGCCAATTTCAAATCCAGGGCAGTGTGGACCCCGGTTCTGGAAAGGGTTGCGAAGCGTTTGTCGGGTTAGCAATCGTCTTTCTTATCAAAAGGCGGGAAGTTAACCCTAATTCAGAGCACCAGTAGTAGCATTCGCACATACCTTATGTCTACACTCATCATTTCTCGGGCGATAGCCACATCCCTTGAGCGGATGCCTTCCTTTGGCATGAGAGGGGGATTCATTTTAAATATCATCTAGTGGACTGGGCTACTATTTGTCATCCCAAGAGAGTAGGTAACCTGAATTTGAGACTCTTAACTTTGGTCAACAAGGCTCTATTGGGGAAATGAGTATGGAAGTTTGGAGAGGAAAGAGATGGTCTTTGGCGTGAGGTGATAGTAGCCAAGTTCGGGGAACAATCATGTTGGGTCCCAAAGGAGGTTAAGTGCTCACATGTTGTGGGGATGTGGAAGGAAATCATGTCAGTTGCACGATTAGTATTGTCATGCGTTGAGTTCAAGGTGGGGGATGGGTTAGAGGTTAGATTTTGAAAGGATGTATGGTGTGGTTCCACAAAACTCCAGGATAATTTTAGTACCCTTTTCTGTTTAGCTGTCACTAGGAATGCATTTGTTAGGAAATACATGGAAAGAGGGTGTGGCGGGATTGCTTGGGGTCCTAATTTAAGGAGTTACACGATTGGGAAGTTGTTGAGTTTGGTAGGCTTCTAGAGCGGTTGGAGTCCGCCCACTTGACAGCTCATGGCAGGGAATGTAGAATGTGGTCTAGAGGCAACAAGGGTCGATTCTCAGTGAGATCCCTAGCACAGTCGCTCGGGTTAGTCCATCCCGACTCCTTTCCTCATAGGGTTGTGTGGAATCTAAGTATTCCTATTAAAGTACCATTTTTTCTATGGACTGCGTCTTTGAATAAGATTCTCACCTATGATCACTTGAAATATAGAGGGTAGAGGTCGGCTAACCGCTACTTAATGTACCTCCAAGCGTACGAGTCAATAGATCACCTATTTTTGCATTATCCACTTGCACGTGAGATTTAGGGTTTCTTACTGTCCCGTGTAAGCGTGGATTGGGTCTTCCCCTCTTTCATAATTTCTTATCTTGTTGGTATTTGATTTGTGGGGATAGTTCAAGGAGGCTATCTAGTCCATCTTAGCGAGCGCTATATCTTGGTCCATTTGAAAAGAGCAGAACAAAAGAGTTTTCAAGGACGTACATGTCAATGAGGTATACAAGCACGTACACAAGCACGCATGCATGCATGAATCGGGTTTTCTAAAAGTACTTGTATATGACAAACTAGACAAGAAAACAAGTACATGTCAAGGAGGTTGGTAGCCCCGGGAGGTGCGGGTGCTAGCCTCTGGCTCACAAGTAAAGACTCTCAAAAACATGATACGTCAGGAGGTTGGTAACCCAGGGATGTGCGGGTGCTAGCCTCTGGCTCATAAGTAAAGACTCACAAGAATATGATATGTCAAGGAGGTTGGTAACCCAAGAAGGGTACTAGCCTCTGGCTCACAAGTAAATGATAGGTCAAGGAGGTTAGTAACCCAAGAAGGGTGCTAGCCTCTGGCTCACAAGTATACAAACAAGACAAATCAAGAACATGACAAGAATAAACAAGTTTTGAAAACAAAAAAAGCCATTTTCAAGAACAGGTCAGGATTTCTAAATTCGGGTTTTGCCGAAGTTTTCGCATTCATTCAAGCATGTCAAGATTTGCATTCATTCAAGCATGACAGGAATATTACTTGGCTTTACTATAACTGTTATGCCTACTATATGTTGCTATAACTGATGTTGTGTATATCGTGGCTATTATGGTTGTGCCTTGTTAGCGCTATTGTTAGCTAGTAGCTTGTACTCGCTGAGTATTCCATACTCAACCGTACTTTTATGTCGGCAAGTATCGAGAATGCCCTCGACCCTGAGCCTTGGGTCGAGGAAGAGTATGTTGAGGAGAGGGAGCCACCCATCCCTATGCAGTCACAGGCAGATAGGGATTTGGATGTCTGGCCGTATTTAGAGTATTGTTGAGCATAGTGGGCTCAACATTTCTTTTGTATTTTGATAGGTGGTGGGCATGTTCACCTTTGCTTTGATTTTGTTTTGTATATGTATTTAGCTTAGAATACAGACCACCTTATATAGAAAGAAAAAGTTAGTTCACGCTTCCGCACTCATGATGTAGCTTCTGCACTCTGATTATTGTAGTTATGGTATTATTTTACCTTATTCATTACAGGATGGTTTGACAGGTATAAATAATTGCGACTAAAGTATCCCTAAACTCCTAGGGGGTATTTTGGGGCGTGACACTCCGTGACTGATAGTCGGGAGTGGGTGGATTATTATCCATAGATCCTTTTTTACTAGGTCAGGAGTGGTGATGTCATATAGTCCTCCGTGACTGATAGTCAGGAGTGGGTGGAATAATATCCATAGATCATCTTTGGCGAAGTACGTGACTAATTGTAACGACCCGAAATTTTAATATAATAATATTATGTGTTCATGAGTCCTTAATTGAGGTTAATTAGTTAATTGTTTATTAAATTGGTGAGAAGCAAGTTTTATTCAGGATTGGATTGTACCGATAAAACTTCAGTGTTTTTTCTCGAAAATCGCACATAACGTGTTGGTCGGCTAACGAAACAATAATCCATCGTGTTGGTTTCGTAATGCATCAATTCGCATTGCCGCAATGCGATCAATGTCCAAAACCCCTGGAAATACGCTGAATCGGACATTTTGTCAGTCCTTCATATTTTCAGCTTGTCAAAATAAAAATTCGTGAAACTCGTACCACTCTGTCGGTAGACCCTATGGACGACTGCCTGTCGTTTCGGTTCCGTCGTATATTGATTCGCGAGACCGTGGAGGTCTTGTATTTAAGAAAATCGAGAAAACGGGAAATTTACAGATTTCCAGAGTTCCGTGGGGACTCGATATTTTGCACGGATTTTAATAGAAATCCGTGTGGGTGGTACTACAGCATGCCGATCGACCGTGAGAACAGACATCTGTCGTTTCATCAGTTTATTATCTCATATGAAAAAACGGTAGCGTGTTTTGTGTCCGGAATCAGGAAATTAGTAGGTCTTCAGTTTTCTTCCGGTTTTATTTTTTAATGTCAAAACTCAGTATTTTTACACAAAATTTTTACAGCAGGTGTCGGATTGCCCCTAGTTCGGTCACCTGAAGTTTCATCAAAATCGAATGGTATTTAATAGAGTTTCGGAGGCTTGTATGTGCGAAAAATCAGAAAAATAGTCCAAGAGTCAACCGGTCAAAGAGTTGACCCCGTCAACTCTAACTTTCCACACCTTATTGGTCATGTGCTTTTGCACATGATCTCAATCCATTACTTATATAAAGAGGGTTAAACCCTTCATTTTCTTACAATTTCTGCAGAGCACAGAAGTGTTGCCTGAACCTCTTTAGAGAGAAAGTGAGGAGAGAGGAGAGAGAAAGAGAAAGAAGAGGAAGTCTACCTTAGGGTATTTCGACGCTCCTGACGCATTGCCAGTGTCTGATTACGTACCCGGTGCCTCGATCGACGTGTAGAGAGAGAAAGGGAGAAATCTAAAGAGAGAAAGTTAAGCTGTGAAGGCGAGGAACTTCACCTTGGGTTTGATCGTCCTCTCGAGCGCGTTGGCGGTGTCTGTTTCAGCCCTAGACGCCTCAAAGTTCGTGAAAGAGGTAAAATCCATTTTCCCTTTTTTTTATTTTCCCTTTAAATATGTTTTTCTTATTGTGAATGATGTTCTTGCTTTATGGTGTGGATGAAAAAGGGTCCAAGACCCGTTGTATACGTAAAATGGGTAAAACCCCTTCCCTCTCCTCTTTTTCCCTTTTATTTTACTGTTTTTAGTATGTGGAATGTATGTGTGGTTTGGCGTGAATGGAAAAAGGGTCAAAGACCACTATGTGATGTGTGGAAGGGTTGGATATGCGTGGAAAATGAGTAGAGGGGTGTAGGCCTCGGTCTCGGGTGTCAAAACTCCGAATTTAAGCTCACTGTGTACTGGGCGACCGATCGCCCAGCACTGGCGATTGATCGTCAGTGCCCAGACTTGTATTTTTGGGTTGTGATGGTGTGTGGACTTTTGGTGGACCCTTGGGGACCTGGGTTGGATCGTCACCCTGGGGTGTCGAAAAATCTGTCTGAGTGACGTGTAAGGCGATGAAGACATTTGTTGGCCTAGAAATGTTCTCATACGAGACAGTATGTTACCAGATTTGGTCTACGGGCGCAAGGCCCAACTGTTTCAGTTAATCAAGCGAGGCTTGGGTTAACTGGGGTTACTCGGTGGTTAGAAAACCTAACCAGGGTTAAAGTATAGTCCTCCGTGACTGATAGTCGTGAGTGGGTGGATTATTATCCATAGATCCACTTTAACTAGGTCAGGAGTGGTGATGTTGTATAGTCCTCCGTGACTGATAGTCGAGAGTGGGTGGATTATTATCCATAGATCCTCTTTGGCTAGGTCTGGAGTGGTGTTATGTAGTCCTCCATGACTGATAGTCGGCAGTGGGTGGATTTGATATCCATAGATCCTCTTTGGCTAGGTCTGGAGTGATGGGTTATGTTAATCCTCCGTGACTAATAGTCGAGAGTGGGTGGAATAATATCCATGGATCCTCTTTGGCGAGGTACGTGACAGATCATCGGGAGTGGGTGGAGCGTTATCCATAGATCCTCTTTAGCTAGGTCTGGAGTGGTGGTGTTATGTAATCCTCTGTGACTGATAGTCGAGAGTGGGTGGATTTGATATTCATAGATCCTCTGTGACTGATAGTCGGGAGTGGGTGGATTTGATATCCATAGATCCTCTTTGACTAGGTCGGGAGTGGTGGTATGGTGTAATCCTCTGTGACTGATAGTCGGGATTGGGTGGAATGATATCCATAGATCCTCTTTGACTAGGTCAGGGAAGGCTATGGTTGTATTGTCTGACAGAGATGTCGTGAGGACAAGGTTCTCACTGTGGCTGTGTCATATAGTTGTATGATCTTGTATTGAGTCTAAAGACTCAAGGTATGGTTTGAATGGGCATGATCTCGATCGATTGATAGCTGAGTCTGTGAACTCAGGGATAGAAGTTGTATGCGGATAAAGGCCTGGTCGATCGAGTCTGTGGACTCAAGAATAGAGAGTGAGTGGTTATCTGGAACAGTAACCTGGTGTTGTGAACACAATTAATATTGGATGAATTTGACAATGGAAGATATTTTGAGGTTGGGAACCTTAGTTAGAGTGAAATAACTTTGAGTGACCTCGGGTCACAAGTTACGATATTATTTACTAATGTAATATGAAAATTGAGCGGTATTATTATATCATTCTGATGTATATTACTAGCTGGAAAATAGCCTAGCTGGATTGTGGATTTAGCTGGGCTATATGAGTCACTCTCATTTCATGTTTTCAGATTCTGAAACATGTAGCTTGATAGAGTCTGGAAAGTGTTCTGGCGCAGTTGTCGCATCAAAAGTAAGGGCTACGGTAGCCAGTGAGGTAACGCATTTGTTTATGATGGGTTATTGTGATGACCAGTTGTTATTGCTTATGTAAGCTCATAAGAAAAATTGAAAATTCTCATATTTTCGCCGATAAAGACTTCCCCTTGCGTGATAATGACAAACGAGCTCGTGTCTCAGAATTTGATTCCCTAGGTGCGGGTTCGAGGCGTCACAGTTGGTATCAGAGCTAAAAGCAATAACTATCATAATAAATCGTAATCAGTACACTGTTGGTTTTGAATCAAACGACGATTTGAAACCTTGTGTATACGATAGGAGTGAAAGCTAGAGAGATAAATCATCTCCAGGAGAGTGTAAGAAATAGTCTAATCAAATTAGAAGAGGATTAATGATAGATGGGTGATATATTTTAGACAATCTTTTGATAAAAAAGATTATTTATGTCCCTATTATGAGATAGTAAAACGTTGTTTTCATAATAGGGAGAATGATGTCACCCTGGCGAGCACATGAGGGTACGTTAGCAGGAGCCAGGAGCCTATGAGACTATTGACTATTGCTGCCTTGGCCAAGCTAATACAACAGCAACAGACTCAAAGCATGAATGGAAATGGTAACCGTATGCCCATCACTACCGTTCCAGAGCATAGGAATGTGACCCGTTTGGAGAAGTTCAAGAGATTGGGACCATTAGCTTTTACGGGTACTACTGATCTGTTAAAGGCAGAAAACTGGATCAGAGACTTAGAGAAAATATTTCGGGCTATGTGTTGCCCAGAGGACGCCAAGCCAGAGTTCGCCATTTTCATCCTCGAAGGAGAGGCGGAGCATTGGTGGATTACAGTTCAGAGAACAGTCCCAAAGAGTCAGAAACCCATGAGTTGGGCAAAGTTCATAGAGTTGTTCTACAAACGATACTTCTCTGCATCTATGAAGAAGAAGAAATGAAATTTCTACGATTGACTCAGAGAAACATGATGGTCAGCGAGTACGAACAACGTTTTAACCAACTCTCCAGGATTGCGGCTAAGTTTGTAGAGGATGAGATATGGAGGGTGGAAAAGTTCGAGGAGGGGTTACGGCCTGCTATCAAAGGGAAGTTAGCGGCTCAAAGGTTTACATCATTCTCTGAACTTCTTGATAAAGCATTCAGGGTAGAGAGAGTACACGAAGAAATGGCCACAGTAAGCGTTGGCAAGAGAAATGGGCCGATAAAGAAGTTAGGGTAAAAGAGCGAAGCGAGAGATAATGACAACAAGAGGAAATTTGGGGATTTCAATAAAAGTAATACTTCAGAGGAAGTTAAGCAGCAGAGTTGTGAGCGTTGTGGTCGGTCTCATCGGACTAAAGAATGTAAGGCCGGAGTTTGCTACCAGTGTGGCAAGCGAGGTCATATTAAGAGACACTGCCCATCTTTTAGGCAAAATTCGGGCAATGGAGGAAAGGGTCGTGTCTTCGCTATGACACAAGAAGTCCAACCTGGCGATGACAACGTCGAAGGAGCACTTTAGATGTCCACGTTCTACCTTAGTAGGCGTGCTTACTTTTTTGAATCCGTGTGTTTTGGATAAGAAATGTACAGAAGACAAACAACTTAATTGGGTAAATCTCATTTGATTTGCGATTCATATTATGATTTACGATTCAAATCGTAAGATTGTTTTTAAGAAGAGAGAAGAAACTCATTTTAAGGACTAATACTTAAAAAATATTTTTTATTCTTTTGATTTTCTAAAGGTACTTTATTATTTTTAAGAAGAGAGAAGAAACAGGAAAACCCCTATTATGGATATGTCAAATCCCCTATTTGGGTTGTCTCTCTGTTGCTGTGAAACAAGAAAAAAAGGAGAAAGGAGAACAAAGAAGAAGAAAGATGATGGAGTTGGATTTTGGGAAAACTTGTTAATTTATTTTATTAGTCTTTTTAATTGTACAAGTCTTTTAATACTTGATCTCATACAACATGATTATATGAGTTTACTTTTGTTGATTTATCTTCAATGATATTGGTTTTTTTTTTTCATTTTACGGAGATCATTCGCGTTTTTTATAGTGTATGCAATGAAATATTCATTACTTTCTTTTATCAACAGATATGAATGAAATCTTTTGGAAAATAGATTATTCTATTTTCTGATTTATTAAGTAATTTTTTGTATTTTTTAAACAATTTTTTTTTAAATTGATTGAATCTTACGATTCCCGATTTGAATCGAATCGGTCCTAAAACGATTTTACTATTCGATTACGATTTAACAACCTTGTCCGTGAGACCGTGACTGATAGTCGAGAGTGGGTGGATTTATTATCCATAGATCCTCTTTGGCTAGGTCTGGAGTGGTGGTGTAATGTGAGTTCTCCGTGACTGATAGTCTGGAGTGGATGGTTATGTGATGCCTCTGATAGAAATGCCGTGAAAACTAGTTCCCCTCCGTGGCTGAGATCAGATGATTAGTGTTGACTCTGCGGGTGAAGGCTGGATGTATATTGAGTCTAAAGACTCAAGGTATGGTTTGAATGGGCATAGGCCCGATTGGTTAATAATTGAGTCTCCAGACTCAGGTGTAAAGGTTTTACACGGGCGAAGGCCCAGTCGATCAAGTTTGTGAACTCGAGAATAAAGTGAATGATTATCTAGATCGATAACCTGATGTCGTAGATAACGATTGAATGAAGATCGGGAACCTCAGTTAGGGTGAAATAGCACTGAGTGACCTCAAGTCACGGATTACAATATTATATATTATTATAATATGAGAATCGTACTAGAATACTATATCGTTATTGATAATTGTTACTAGGTGGAAAATAAGCCTAGATGGATTGTGGATTTTGTTGGGTTCTATAGCTCACTCTTCTCATTTTGTCTTCAGATCCTGAAGCGGTTACCGATTGGCAAGGAGCTACGCTTGATAGAGTTTGGAAAGTTTACTGGTGCCAAAAATAAAGGCTATTGTAGCCAGTGAGATAACGCAATTGCTTATGATGGGTTACTGTGTTGACTGTTGACCAGTTGTTGCTTATATAAGCTCGTAAGAAAAGTTGAAAATTCCAGCATTTTCGTGGGTGAAATCTTCCGCATGCGTGGTTATGACAAACATGCGCGCGTCTCGGAACTTGATTCCTTAAGCACAGGTTCAGGGCATCACAAAAACCATCCTGGCCAGGGGCCTCGTCCCCGGCCATGTATCAGTCGAATGATACTCAAAAGGAAGGCCATCTAACTGCGAGCGCCAATGTTCCTTTTCCGTATACAGATCTTGATAGAAGGAAACAATGCTTTCCACAACCTCTACTGACCCCTCCTACCATTCCCATGCACCTTTATTCGGGAAATAAAATTGCTCTTTTAATGAAAGTTGGCCATCCTATGAAAAAACTTGGTATTTCAGCCACCCTCCTTTAGCCAATGGACGTTGACCTACTGTTTCCAACTGATCTCTTTCCATCCAAGTTGTGTATAAGTATTTTAACTTCATTGCTTCCTTTGATCGAAGTTCTTCATTGGTAAGAGAGCTTGATTCCTCCGCCAAGTCCAATTCACCTATGTCCTTCAAGAGACCAAATAGTCTGGATATTGCCAAACACTTCTCCCTTCCAGCCCTTGAGGCAGGCCTTAAGAGCTGAGTTTGAGCCCAAATCTTGTGCTTGCTACACCCTGCCCCCTTCTGGCGTTCCATACTTCGGCTACCACCCCCTTAAACCTATCATCTAGAAGCCACATATTCTTGAACCGAAAAGGAGTGGGGCCCCCTTTGAAGTGGCCAGAGTCCAAGAAGATTGGAACATGGTCTGATATGGATCGAGGCAAGGATGATTGAATGAGATTTGGAAAGTGACTTTCCCATTTCGGGGTACAGAGGAATCTATCTAGTCTGCTCGCTAGGCTGTTGGTCTCTGAATGAGCCCACGTAAAGAGCTGACCTTTTAGTGGAAAATCGATTAACTCATGTCGCCCGATAAATTCCCCAAATCTCCTCATCTTTGCATTTACCGTACAGCCGCTTTTCTGCTCCTCAGAGAAGTGAATGTTGTGAAAATCCCCTCCCAAACACCATGGGCTCCCCCATCTGACACTTAGGTCCTCAAGCTCACCCCCAGAATACGGAATCATCTGGCCCAGCAGATGAGCCATATACTCCGAAAAACACCCATGTAAATTCTTCCCCCACCCATCGACAAAAAATGGAGATCAAATATGCCCCTAGCTCTGATTCTATCACCTCCAGTTTTTCCTTGTCCTAAATTAATAGGATGCCTCTTGAGTTTGTCTTTTCCCTAATTTCGCTATAGTGTGGAATTGTCAAATAACACCCATCAATAAGGATTTGAAATCTGATCATTTAGCCTATGAGATGTCTTTTCCCTAATTTCGCTATACTGTGGAATTGTCAAATAACACCCATCAATAAGGATTTGAAATCTGATCATTTAGCCTATGAAATTACTTCTTCAATTCCACACAGAATTGACAAATTCAAATTCTGTCCTTTTTATAATGCACACCCAATGACAAAATTGGAATTCGGGAATGGAATTGATAATTTTGTCCACTAATTCCACAATTCCAAACGCTCCCTTACGAAAATTTAGGTGCCGTTTTCCATCAGCCTTAAGGAACGTTTTTCTAAACCTAGGGAACAAACACAGAAGCACATTTCGTGGCACTTGAGATCGGAATGATTATAAGAATTATCCTAACTATAGCACAGATTCTTGGAAACAAAATTCATGTAGTGTATGCCAAACTTTCTATCATAATAATGTTTATCTTACATGCTTTGTAAGTTTGTTTAAAAAAAAGTGAGTTAGCTAGAGCCAGAAAAAGTTGGCTCTAGCCAAGTCATGTTGGCTCGAACGAGAATGAGTTCGCTTGAGCAAGAAAGCAAATTCGGTCTCAATCAGAGCAATTGAACAATTCCCGAATGCACTTCACTGGAACGAGAATTATTTCGCTCGAGCGAGTTGCATAGAACAGAAATTTAAAACGTGGTTTTAAGTCATGGGAAACGTGGAGGATATTATTTTTAGCCTTAAAAATATTCCTTAATTACTATAATCATAGGATTAGGCTTTCTAATCAATCTAAGACCTTAGAAATTGAGAGGAGAAAAAACCTAGGATTTGAGGAGAGAATCTTGATCGAGAAGACACTACTTCCTAGTGGATCCGTGATTCCAGTATGGGAAAGATTTCTGTTGCAAGGAATCGTCATCTTTAAGGTAGATATATTTTCCCTTACGTTAGTAATAGTGTAAGTAGTAGAAATTGAATCAAGAATAAGGATCTCATATGTAAGCAATCCATTGACTTTTATGATGCATGTTTAGTGTCATTGAATAAATATGATGATTAGTTAAGTATGTAGATCGAATCTATGTTGAAAGGTGTACTTTTTGTGATAGTTTATTGTATAAATATGATCTATGTTGAAAGATTTGAGTCTAAGGGAAAAATAATAGGGAAATTTGGGGTCACTGTCGGAAACAGAATGCACTTCACTCGAGCGAGAATACTTTGGCTCAAGTGAGTAGCATTCTGTCTATGAACAATAGATCTCAATTGTTATGGGTGGCATGTTGGCTCGAGCGAGCATGATCCCTGTTCGAACGAATAGGTTCGCTCAAATGAGATCGACTCCGCTGTTACAGAATATGATTGTTGTATTTATGATTAATTGAATGATGTTCATGAACCATGATTATATTTATTGCACTTCATGATTATGATTGACAAGTTATGATCTAAATAAGACATGTATGTTATTGTAAACATTTCGAATGGGCAAAACCTTGGATTGCAGTCTTATTGCCTAGATGTTTTAGTATGGTGAGATGGGATGCTATGGTGGCGTTTCGATGGCATGAGATACATAATCTAGGGTGTAATCTAAAGTCTTATTGCCTAGATGCTTCACAAGTATGCTTATAAGTATGAATTGCATCATGTTATTTTCACAAGTTATAAGTACAAACATATCTAAGATCTCAAAGATACATACTGCCTCATAAGCTACTCAAGGATGCTAGTACCTGGCTCACAAATTATAGATCATAAGGGTACAAGTACCTAGCTCACAAGTTAGGATTTCAAGGGTACTAGTCATCTGGCTCACAAGAATTATAAGGACACTAACGAGTGTCAAGTTGGTACTTCTTATATGTACACTCATCACATATATAAGTGATTGAGTTATTTCAAATTATAAGTTAAGTGCATGTGATTTCTCTAAGTTAAAATGCAAATAAGTTTAACAAGATGAATGTTTATAAGATCCTCACATGACTTTCCGCATTTTGATGTTAAGATAAGCTATGATGTTGAATATGTTATGATATGTATGTGTATGTTTGATGATTATGTTATTGCTAGCTAAGACTTTATATCTTTTGAGCCACGTGTTGATCAGCCGATACTTTGTGTCGATAGGTTTAGTAGACTCCGAGGTTTTGTTCGGGATTAGAGTGTACTAGTAAAACTTCAGTGTTTTTCCTCGAAAATCTTACACAATATGCGGGTCGACTATCTGGACGATCACCTATCGTTCCAGTCCCATCGCGTATCGATTCGTGAGACCACGGGAGTCTTAGATGTAAGAAAATCGAGAAAACCAAGAAATTTCAGATTTTTCCGGAATTTAGTGGGACTCCATAATTATTGGGGATTCTAATAGAAATCCGTGCGGCTGATACCACAACGTGCCGGTCGGTCGTGAAGACAACCGTCTGTCGTTTCAACAGTTAATTATCTCATATGAAGAAACGACAACATGTTTTGTATCCGAAATCAGAAAATTAGTGGGTTTTGTAATTTTCTTCCGAGCTAAAGTGTAGCTGTCAAAACTCAGTATTTTTCTCCGAAATTTTTATAGTAGGTGTCGGACTACCCCAAGTCCGATCACCTAAAGTTTCGTCAAAATCGGACTCTATGTAGTAAGGTTTTACATTAGGTGTCGGACTGCCCCAAGTCCGGTCACCTAAAGTTTCGTCAAAATTGAATCTATGTAGTAAGGTTTCGGATACCATAAATGCAAAAAAAATTCAAAAATTGGTCAAACAGTCAACCGGTCAAACGAGTTGACCGGTCAACTCTCCACACCTTATTGGTCATGTGTTGTTGCACATGATCCCATCCTATTACTTATATAAGGAGGGTTAAAACCCTCATTCTCTCACAAATTCTACAGAGACAGAAGGTTGTCCGAATCTTTTAGAGAGAGAAAGGAAAAGGGAGGTCCCCTTGGAGTTTTTCGACGTCCCCGACGCCTTGGCGGCATCTAATTTCTTCCCCGACGCCTCGATTTGCGTGTAGAGAGAAAAAAAGGTAGAGAGAGAAAGTAAAAGTTAGAGAGGAATGAGCTTTATCTTGGGGTTGATCGCCCTCCCGGACGTGTTGGCGGTGCCCCTTTTTGCACTAGCTGCCTCGAAAAGAGTGAACCAGGTAAAACCCCTCTCTTTTCTTCTCTTTTTCCCCTTATTTTGCTATATTCTTTTATCTAAAGTATATGCATGTTTTTTGGCGTGAATGAAAAAGGGTCGGAGACCCCTATGTGATGTGATTTTATGTGATCCATCGAGGAGCCCAGATCGGGTCCCAGGAAAATTGTATCGCCACTTTAGGATAACGAAAAGTTATTTTTCATGTCGTGTAAGGCTATAGAAACATCCATTAGCCTGGAAACGTTCCCTAACGGGACAGTGTGTTACCGGAGTTTGTTCACGGGCGCGAGGCCCAAGTGTTTCAGTTAATCAAGCAAGGTTTGAGTTAACTGGGGTTAACCTGTGGTTAGAAAATCTAACCAGGGTTAAGTATAATCTGTGGTTCCTCTTTGACTAGGTCAGGAGAGACAGTGTCCAGTAAGGCCCGGGGTTCTTCCGTGACTGATAGTCGGGAGATGTCGGTCTGTTTGTCTAGGTCATCCGTGGTGCCTCTTGGACTAGGTCAGGAGTGGCGGTGTCCTGCATGGCCCGTGGTTCCTCCATGACTGATAGTCAGGAGATGTCGGAGTCTTAGGGAGTTTAAAGTAGCTGAACATTAGATAGTGTATAGTTCGGGGTTCATCTTTGGGTGGGTCAGAAGATGTCTGCACCGTGTCTATCGGGGTCCCTTCTTGGTGGAACGTCAGGAGATGACGGCATTGGTAAAAATGTCGGGGTTCCTCCATAGATTAGCCAGAAGATGACAGTAGGTAGGTTGGTCAGGGTTCCTTCATGACTGATACCCAGGACGATGGCGGCGAATACACGGTAGATGTGGCCAATAAATTGAATGGAAAAGTATATCCTTATTGGGCGAATGCCCATGTTGTGTGTGTAAGCTTCGGATACGAAGTGGTTCGAGTCGATATACTCAGGCTTGGTGTATTTGTCTGAGTTGGTATACTCAAGATTCGGTATGGAATCGTCGAATTCCCGGTGAGTTGGGTTGGTACACCTAAGGTTTGGTCGTGTTCGGGGTGAAAGCCGGAACAGTGTGTGTGAGTCTAAATGGCTCTATGTGTGGTTATGATTTAGAGACTTGTGTAAGCTTCGGATACGAAGTGGTTTGAGTCGGTATACTCAGGGTTTGTGTATTTGTCTGAGTTGGTGTACTCAGGGTTCGGTATGGAATCGTCGGATTCCAGGTGAGTTGGGTTGGTACACCCAAGGTTTGGTCGTGTTCGGGTGAAAGCCGGAACAATGTATGTGAGTCTAAATGGCTCTATGTATGGTTATGATTTAGAGACTTTAAGCTAAACAATTGTGGGCTGTGACCAGTTAATAGAGTCTCATGACTCGAAATGAAACATGATTGATGATTGAAATGATAATTTGGTAATATGAATACATTTATAACTGAACCCCATAATTGGAAAGTAATGTGAGGTCGGGAACCTCGGTTAGGGTGACGTAACCCTAAGTGACCTTGGGTCACAGTGTAATATATATTGTTCTATTTTATTGTAACATGCAAATTGAACTGTTTATTATATCATTATTGATGCGTGTTATTATGTGGAAACTAGTTTAGAAAGATTGTGGTTTTATTGGGCTTCATAGCTCACTGACTTTTTATGTCAGCAGATCTCAGAGCTGCTGACCGATAAGTAAAAAGTCCAACTGAACATTTTGGAAGCTTGTACAAAATGTACCCGGCGTGATAGAGGCGCCACTTTTGTAAAACAGACTTGATGTAAATAATACAGGTATATGTTTTGTATGATAGCTATTGTGATGACAGATGTTATTTGCTTTTTGGAAGCATCTGATAAATGTTTAAATTTCCCGCATTTCTGCAGGTAAAGTCTTCTGCTTGCATGATTTGACGAACGGACGCACGTCTCGGAACTTGATTCCCTAGGTGTGGGTTCGAGGCGTCACACAACGACTATTACGAGGGGGCCAATGGTGATTAATCACTTAGAGTTGGAGGATTTCCCTCCATATTGAATTCTATTTCATTTGAACTTTTATGTTATGGATT
Source organism: Tetracentron sinense (assembly GCA_015143295.1). Classification (NCBI taxonomy): domain Eukaryota; kingdom Viridiplantae; phylum Streptophyta; class Magnoliopsida; order Trochodendrales; family Trochodendraceae; genus Tetracentron; species Tetracentron sinense. The sequence goes on along the minus strand of CM026555.1, from coordinate 25,826,262 downwards.
TTATGGGATGTTAATAATACTTGTTGATAGATATTGATTTACTGGTTTAATTGATTACAAACATTCTTAAGATGGTTATTAATTTCATGAGTTTGTTTCTTTAGTTATGCCTTGTAAGCTTATGATATGAATGTCACGATGCAAAGTTTCAGTTTTGCCCCTTGGTGGGGTTTTGGGTCGTGACACTACTTCTCATAACTCCTCGTTCTCTCCCTGCCCCACCCTCACCACCCACCACCTCCATGCCCACCACCACCCACTACCCCCATCACCCCCCACACCTCACCATCACCGTCGCCACCCCCATCCTTCGCCAAATCCCCACAACCAACCCCACCACCCTCACTACCACCACAACCGTTGTCACCCTACTCACCCCCACTGACCTAAATGCTAATCTGTTGTTTCTATTCTTCATAATAGATTGTGACTGACTATTTACGGGTTCTCTGCACATAATCGATTATGAGAATCCAGAAATCTAAGAATTAATTATTTCCACGAATAGAGAACAGGCACTCAACAGTTGTAGTTGTAGTTGTTTTTTGCATTTCCTTACATAGTTTACAACTTTACATTAGTACTGACTACTGAGCTACTATACAATGTAAGATTCTAGGTCTGACTCTAAAGAGTCTCACTCTCAAAATATGTGCTCCAGCTAGTTCTTTTGCCTAATTAACTGGTTTTCTACATATAAAAAATTGGTTTGCTCATTCCAAATTATTATTGCAGTAAAATGGGTTACAAGTTTGTGTTCATGCTTCTTTTTTCATTTCTTGGTCCATTAATGCATGTTTTCTCTAGGTTCCACATTTTAAATATAAAGTCGCACATCTAAGAAAATATTCAGAGTTGGCCAAAAGTGAAACAGCCTGAATGCATGTCACAAGGTGGCATTCAGCCATCCATTAATTCCAACAAAATCACTCAAAAGCTCAAAATTGTGCTCGTACATATTCTGTTAAAAAAATACTCCGCTATAAAATGATAAGAGCATAAATTCCAATTAAATCAATCAAACAGCTCAAAATTATGGTGGTGTGCATTCTTTTAAAAAAAATAGATCTAATCTGATATAAAATCATAAGATATAATGCCTAGCATTGATCTCACATATTTTAAAACCAAATACAAAAGCTGAGGAAAAAAAACAAGATTGTATGTACTAAATGGTAAGTTGCATATAAAAGAACATTTTAGATAAAAAAAATAGATTGAAAATTCTCATACTACGGAAAAATACCAGTGGGCTGCAAAAAGGAGATGCAGCCTTGGTAATAAATCTCGCTGAACCGATCAAAAACAAAAAAAACAAAACTAGCTGAACCATTACGAAATGGCCATTACGTAAAGATTTCGATAATACCCAAACCATTATGAGTCACATTACATTACCTAATGACCGTTACAAAACCATTCATGCTATATTACGTACCATGAGTTTTCGAAACTCATTCTATCTCTTTTTTTATTGAATTTTTCAATCTCCTCTCTTTTTTAACCCAAATATAACCACTCAGTTTTTTTTTTTTTGGAAACAAGATATATGCTAGGAATCAATGATTTCAATCTTCACAACTAACTTTTGAAAAAAAAAATTGGGACTTTTGATTGGGTAAGATTTCTCAACTTTTTCGATCATTGTTTGTTAGTTAATGGCATATTAACAAGTTTAGAACATAGATTCATGGATTTTAAATTAAATTAATGAATCTATGATGATTTGGGTTATCCATTGGCCTTTTTATCTAATTGAGTATCAATTATGATACATTAGTATTTTCATGCATAATATGCATTTTTTTTTGTTTATTTATTAAATTTAAACACTTCCTTAATTTTACCTTTTTTAAAAAAACTTATCAACAAAAACGTGGGGGCAATACGGGTTCTAGTTGTAACGAGCTAACGGCCAAAACCATTACATTACGCTGTTACCTAAAGGTTTCCGTCAAACCCATTACGCAAACTGAAATTGTTATTTAAAACCTTGGCTGCAACAGAGTGCACTGCTTAACGCCTTAATTGTACAACAAAAGTCATGGAATTCAAATCCTCTTTATTCACGTATACATTTGAATACCAGCATACATTTCTGATTTCTCAGATTCAGAGGTTTTTTTTTCCTTCATCAAATGCCTTAACTATGAAGAAAAGATGAAACACAAAACAAAAACGAACAGTGTCAAAGAAATCTCACTTTTACTCGGAGTTCCTTCATGGGATGAGGGGTCAGCAAAGCTCGGATTGTGGCAACGATAGGCTCCTAACATGGAAAGGGATAGGTGAGAAACTAGAAAAATGTAATATTCCATAAGATCTTAGGTATATAAAGCGTTTTGCAGGCTCACCTCCATGCCGCAAACAACTATTTGGTCTCCCTCATGAAGCACACCATTAACTAATACAACATCAATGGCTGTCCCATGACCTTCAATAACCTTAACCTCCAACACTGTACACTGGTGAAAAGTCCCAATCCAAAATTAAAAAATCACAATTTCCCACCATCTGGATGAATACAAGTAACTCAACAGTGACCAGATAGCATGCAAACCTGCACTTCATTGCTAAACATAAGCTTTTCCACCATAGTTTTATGAGTCCATTGCACCAATAACAACAGAAGATCCGGGATGCCTTCACCACTGTTACATTTGTGCCAAAAAAGGAGATATCAGATCATCAGCCAGCATAAAATAATGGTCTCTCAGATTTTGTAATCAAAAAGCCTGGGCCTAGCACAAGGGTTGGCCTAGGGTCTGCGAGACACCTGATTGCACTTGTAGGGACAATACTGAAAGTTTCCCCCATTTCTTTGTTTTTGTAGTACAAATCGGTATTCAGTCCCTGCTCCATGAATTGCATGATAATCTGAGCAAAAACAAGAAAAATGTTATCAGTATAGCCATACTGACAATCCCCTCCACAGGAAAAAATAATAAAAATAAAAGCTGGGAAATTTATTGACCCGAGTAAGCCTCATATTGAACTCATTTTGTACATATTTTGACTGTTGCTTCATCGCCTTTACAATAGGTGCATTCAGGCAAGTCTTCCACCCGTATAGTCTGTCGACCTTCAAAATGAAAAATAAAAGAAAAAGAATTAGACTTGCCGTAAAAAAACATGTTACAGTTCCACAAGAAACCATAATAAGCTGCCAATCAACTAGCAAACCGCACCTTATTCAACGCAACAATGAATTCTGTATTCCTCATTTTCAAAAGATTGAGTGATTCAATTGTCTGCGGTTCCAAGCCATGCATTATGTCAACAACTAAAATTGCAATATCGCATAAACCTGAACCTTGTGACCGTAAATTCGTGAATGATTCGTGTCCTGGGGTATCAATGACCAGAAGACCTGGGACCTTCAACTTTGCATCAGCTTTTAGCTCCCTGGTTCTCTCCCTAATGTTCTCTGCTGGGAAATAGGTTGCACCGATCTGCTGTGTAATGCCTCCAGCCTCACCCTCCTGAACATTAGTGCCTCGTATGCAATCTAGCAGCTTGGTTTTGCCTGTATCCACATGACCCATAATGCAGCAGATTGGAGAACGGAGGTTGTCTGCACTTCGTTGTAAGAGAGCCCCCGCCATCCGTGCTTCCCTTTTCAATGCAGCTTCTTTTCTCCTATTCTTGTCTCTAACTTCAAAGTCATGTTGGTCCTCTTTACTTTCAATGTCTTGATTGTTCATTGATGGGGGGGTGACAAGTTTCTTGTCAGCAACTAAGGGCATGGCTGCCGCAGGAGAGGCCCCAACATCACGAGAAACTGGTGGTGTGGCACGCTTGGTCTCTTTCTTCACCACAGACTCAGGCTCAGAATCATCCTCTTCCTCGGAAAATGCGCTCTTAACAGGCAAGGTGACGACAGCATCATCCCAGCTCTTTGCATCCCATTCATCTGCATCATCATCTTCTTCAATTCTGTTCTCTTCAATCCCATGATCAGCTTCCAATGTCTCTTCCGCATTCGTTGACTCCACGTTTTCGACATTCTCAACTTCCAAGGAGTCCACCTCAACTATCGGGGAACTATGCTTTGCTTCTATGTTCTCCACAACTTGCGGGGGCCCACCAAGCTTTGCTTTCTTTGTTTGATACTTGGGCCGTTTTGCTATCACACCATCAGTGTCCGCAGTGGGCGGAAGCAAACCACCCGCGTTAGCAAGAATCTGATTCCTCGTGGCCTCCAATCGACGGGCTTCTTCCTTCTGCTTACCGGTCAAGAGCTTGCCTTCCTGTTTTTTCTTCAAAAGCTTCTCCTTTTCTCTCTCCTTTTTCCTGCGCCTGGCCTCCTCAGCCTGCCTCTCGATTTCCACTAGTCGACAATGCTCCTCTTCTTCCTTCCTCAGCCTCTCCTCGGCTTCTTTACGCCTTGCCAATGCCTCCTGCATTTCTCTCACGTGCTTGGAGAGTTTCTTATCAGAAACTTTATTCTTTGTTTCATCCTTTTTTTCTTCTTTTACCTCCACTGCAGCTGCAACAGCAGCTGCAGCCTTCTTCTCCTTTTCCTTTTCCTTTTCCTTCTTCTTTTTCTTCTTCTTTGCAGCTGCAGACTCGCCACCTTCTGCTTTGGCTTCCTTCTCACCTGTAGCATCAATCGGCCCAACTGATGTAGGCTGAATCTGAAACTTCTCCTCTTGACGAAGAGGAGCAGTAGGTTTCAAAAGAGGAGAGACTTCACCAAGCTCAGCAAGAATTTTGTCTAGGTCATCCCCTTCTTGTGCAGTCCTTCCACTCTTCTTCTTCTTGTTCTTTGATGTCTCTGTCAAGTCTTCACGTACCTGTTTATTGATTTTGATGTCATTTGCAGTGTTTCCGTCAGCTTCAATACTACTGCTTTTCAAAGAAGGTTGTTCATGTTCAGTAACTTCATCTCCAAGGCCAATAACGAAATCGGATGCAGGAAAAATACCATTATTCTTCTTTGGTTTTGAAGACTTCTTCATACCAGAAAAGGAAACTGTTAGGGCATCTGCATTCTGCAGTACGCTTCCATCATATGTATTATCATCAGACCTAGTGGTAGATTTTTGTTCAGATACAGAAGCATCACCACCGCTTTCTTCATCTAGGAGTGCAGCATTAAACAAAGTATTGCTCTTCTTGGAAGATTTCGAAGATTTCTTCTTATCAGAGAATGTAATCACAGGAGGTTCTTCATCCTCTTCTTTAATTTCATCGTCAGTGTCACCCCCTTCATCAAGCCCATCAAAAGTAGAGGCTGTAAACAGGGTACTGCGTTTCTTGGAAGATTTCAAGGACTTGTTCCCAGAGAAAGCAATTACAAGAGCATCGTCATTCTTAGTTTTAAATTCATCTATGGGCTGCTGTTCTGATACAGTAGTATCAATTTCATCCCCTTCATCGAGAATGGAATCAAAAGCAGATGCAGCAAACAAGACATTGCTCTCTTTGGAAGATTTTGAAGACTTTTTCTTACCAGAGAACATTACCACAGGGTCGTCCTCTCCCTCCTCCCCATCATTGTTATCTTTGTACTCATCTGCCTCCTTACCAATTCTTGGATAGATTCCATCATTTTTATCAACCTCTTCAAGTGCACCAAAACTAGAAGAGCTGAACAGACTATTACCACTCTTCTTCAATTTCGGCTTCTTCTTACCAGCAAATACCATTGCTGGAACATCGTCTTCCTCTTCTTCGAGGGTCTTTTCTCGGTCTTCGTCTCTAGGTTGTGCAGCCTTAGAGCTTCCCTTCTTCCCGGTAACAGGCACAATTTCGCCTTCATGGTTCTGTTCCTCAAAGCCCAAATTTTGTTGGTCCTCAGGCAATTCTGTCCCAATAGGGTATTCATCGTCATAAATGGCGAGACCTTTCTTCTTGGATTTAGTCCCACCCTGGGATGCAACAGGGTTCTCATCTTCCCGAGCAAAGGGCTTCTTACGACCCATGAAAAGAAAATTACACTGAAATATTCTATATAAAATCAGGTTGTATGATTAAGGAACAAAAGTCACCCTGCAAGCACCAAATCCGAAACCCCATCACCACATAAACCCTAACATGGAAATCAACAATAAGGGAACGTAACCGAATAGCTAGATTCATATTTTTCAGTAAAACAAAACAGCAAAGATGGACAGTGAGATTTATCTCTGCCAAGTGGATAAAAATCGAAAATTTATGAGAAAACCCTAATTTTCTGAAGAGGGGCCAGAGATATATACGGCTAAGGAAAAAAATACGGTGAAAAGATAAAAGAGATAAAGCACTCACCTGGACTGATTTTAATAAAATTACAGATAGAACTGCTAAGCTTATGAAGGAATGATCTGAATCGGATTGAAATTCTGATACGATGTGCTTCGCTGATTGGCTATGATTCTATAAGCATTTATTTGATAAAGCAGAACGAGAAAGACAGACTTTGCTCATTAGGTATTTGTGAGGGTCTTTCTGGCGTGAACATTTCTCTAGTCCCCGGAACAAAACCGAAAATTAAGGGCTCGTTCGGTTCAGATTATTATAAGCACTTATTTGATACATAATCGTTTATGTCGAGATAATCTTTATCTTTATCTTCTTCTTCTTCTCTTCTTTATCTTTATTATAATGCGAGAGGCATAGATGAATTTTATATTATTACTAGCGGGTGGCACATGCGATGCACGTGAGAGCGATGGTAAGGAGCTAACCACAGTTAATAGGAGTTAAAGGGACACGTGTTAACCCATAGGTACGATTGAACTCTCCCCAAGTTCAATCGCGATTGGCTATGATTCTATTCTTTAAATAAATAGATGAGCAAGGGATAATTTAGGAATTAAAGTAAAACATTAAATCGAAAGTTTGTTTTATATAAGGGTAGTTTGGGAATTTCAGAAAAATCAGACTACGCTGCCTCTCGCGTTATAATAGTAAAGATTAAATCATTATCCATATATACTTGGTCAACCTAATGTTTCACATTGAATAAACTCCATGTCTATTTGTCTCTATTCTCATACCTCAAACTTTAGGGGCATTTTGAATATAACAAAGAAAGAAGGCGGGGCGAAACATTCTTCTTTTAGATCATTTTGCTAAAAGAGCATGGAGTCCGGTTACGCCAATGAAGTCACCATGTGTCCCTTTTAACACACTTTAACTGTGGTTAAGATTCACCCACCCTTAGGATTCACCCACTTATCCTTAGTGTAAGCATATAAATTTACCGCATTTCCCATCTCAATTCTAAATGCCCAAGTGAGGTCCGAGAGTAGAGGAATAACGCTAAATTCATTTTAAGAGTCGCCACCTACTTAGGGGAAGTAGGATCCCGAGATAATTCAAAATAAGGGACCTACGGTCCAGAGTAGTCTAGGTAAGAGATCCATTTAGGTCCTGGGGAAGGGATTAGGCACCCCAGGACCCCCATCTATTGATAGTTACCTACTCACTAGGTCTAAGCCAAACATTTAAATCACTTAAAATTTCCCAAAGCAATTATTAATTTTACTAATCAAACACAAACAATCATAAAAGGGGTGTAAGATCTTTATCCTAGGTTGGAGTCGAACCCTGGTTCAGGCTGCCTACTTATCCGGTTAGTCGGAATCAGACCCTAATAGTAGTTCAGGGTGGTGACTGTTTTTATACTCGTTTTGGAGTATGGTCACTTCCAACTCGTGTTTGAGTTGGGGGATGCGGAATTGAGATTTATGAATCTCATTCTGGGAAATGGTTGCGTAACTAGGTGCTCGTGGGGGGAGCTCTAGGGGGCGTTCATTTATTATGATAGATTTCTTCTTTTTCATTTTAGATTTTTTTTAATTTTTTTGTTATTTTCTGTTTTCGATTTTTTTAATTTTGCAAGTTTAACTAGTCAAGAACTAACCTAGGTGCCCAATGTAAGCAAAAAAGAAAACAAGGCCTAAGTGATTAATTAATTTAAAGGCAAGGAGCGGGGCGGATCGAGCGGCCTTAAACCAAAAAATGATATGGTTTAAATACGGACCCTGCTCTAGGTCCCAAAGGTGATAGACCAGTGCCTTTAATTTATTTTGACTTTTTTATATTTTTTTGATTTTTTGTAAGACTAACTAACGGGATAGGCCAATTATTTAGGATTAAAAAAAAACTACCTAATTGCCTAATGTCGGCAAAATAGGAAAAGAAAATCGTGGCCAAACCCTATTGCACACACATGGATAATACATACATACATGACATGAAATACAAGAGAAATGGGGCCCAAAGAGAAAGTTTATGGGCCAAGGCCCATTGACCACTAATGGTCAATTGGCTTTGGTCCCCTATCATTCTAAGGCCTTAAGAGGTAAGCCCAAAAATTCTAAATTGATTCTAGGGGCTTGCGGGCCTCCGATTCACTAACTATGGCCCGATCCAAGGGCCCCAAGTGATTCAAATCTCCCGCCCAACCTTTGAACTATCTAAAAAAAAATTATACTACAATAAATAGAAGGTACTAAATGAAAATGAGGGAAGAGATATACCTGCGAGGGTTGTTAGGAGAGTTGATGACTGTTGAGAAGTAGAAGAACTGCTCTATCTCTCAAAAAAATAAGGAAAATCCATATAACAATAGATACCAAAATAACATTTTTTATATATAAAAAAAAAGGTGAGAGATAGAGCACTGGAATGGTGCTGTTCCTCCTGCACAGGTAAAGAACACAAGCAATGAGTAATAATACAATAAAAACAAAAATAATAAAATCACTAAAAATAGTTCTAAATGTATAGATCCAGATCTGGAGGGCCAGAAAAGCCGAGGAAGTAAAGGCGGTAACCGGAAGTTACCGAACGTACAGATAAAAAAGAAACAAAACAGAGCACATAACTAAGAAGCAAATGATTCGGAAAAAAAAAAAACCAACCAAAATTGAAAAGATCAAAGAGAAATCCAAGAGAACTGGATTTAAATATCCAGATCTAGATCTAGAAAAAAGCTGGAGGCGAGATGGGATGAGAGAAAGGACAGGGAAGAATGGAATTACCGGAGGTGGAACTCACAGGGAGCGAAGCCTTAAGGTGGAGGGGAAATAGATCTGTAACTGGGAAATGGGAGTTGCAGACCAGATCTATGAACAAAAATGAAAGTGAATGAATAAATAACTAAATAAATAAGAATGGAATTCACAATATATACAGAAATCTAAAAAAACATGGTTCACCTGAGACTGGACTTGGCCGGATTTTAGTGGTGGTTGCACAAGTGATGAACAAAAGAGAACATAGATGAACCAAAAAAATGAATAAACGGAATGATAACAAAATTAGCAAACATAGATCTAGATCTATAGACCCAGATTCGAAACTCTTGATCTATGGATCTAGATCTAGAAGGAAAAGGGAATTAGAAATAAGAGGAGTCTACAAGGGTCACACAGGAACCTGGAAATGGTGAAGAGGAGTATAACTACCGCCGGGGAAGATGACCGGGGAACTGAATCTTCTCGGTTCTGCACAAATGCAACCGGAAACAGAAAAATAAAAGAAAAGAATTAAAATAAAATAAGATTAGAATTCTAGATCTAGATCTAAACCTTAACTTAAGAGAGATAAAAAGGATCGGAAGAGGATACTAACTAGGAGAGACCGAGAAGTGACGCTGGAGATGGAAAGATGATCGGTGGTGAGATTCTCCTTTTCTACAAATCTGGAAAATGTGCAAATGATAATAATGAATAAAACGAAGAAAAAACATGATGAAAAACAAAAAAACCAAAGAGTTCGAGAGAGATTACCGAGAGCACTGAGCTGGGATTAAAGGGTGAAAAGATGAGGAGTTCGCCGGACATGAAGATGTTGGACTGAGCTATTACCGACGGTGGCCCGGTTGCTCCTGGATGTTGCTGCTGTTGGCGACGAAGTTCATCGGATATGAAGATGGAGAAGAACTCAGGTGAGGAGGAGAAACCAGGAGAGGGAGAGGGAGAGGGAGAGGGAGAGCTCGGGTTCTTCTGACTCACTGCCGCAATCAACGGAAAATGAGTTCAGCTTACCTCATAAAGAGGTATTTATAATATGGATATAAGGGTTTGGGGACCTTAGGGTTAGGTCTTAGGCTTTAGATTGGGCTTGTAAGCATGGATTTTGGGCTTTAGGAGTTTGATTTTCAAGGCTATGGACATGGGCCTATGGCTGTATTTGGTATTTGGTTTTTAGTTTTTAGGATAAACAACTTGGGTTTCGAGTTTGAAATAAATGGGCCTTTGAATTGGGTTTGGCTGTGAGGTTTTGAACAATGGTTCATAGGTAATGGGTTTTCTCTCTCTCTCTCTGACCCAAAACTTACAAGTTTCTATAATGAAACAAAATTAAATTAAATCAAATTAATCAAATAAGATAAAATAAAATAATTAATTAAAAAAAAATTTAAGGGTGTAAAAATGGGGTGTTCACAGTTGCCCCCCTTTGTCGGAGAGTGCTGGCAATTGAACGACAAAGACTGAAACACTGTCATTTTTACACACGTAAAACCCGTAAAGCTTATAAAAATCAAAGATAAAAGAAAATGAAACTAAACAACTAATCCTAGTAAACCTGCCAAAACAAAAGGATGGAGTGATGGATAGTAGTTTATGGCCTCATTACGGGGGACTGCTGGGGAAGATGAATGCGAGATGGGACATAGATTGAAGGGGGCCCATGTACACTACCGCATAGAGACTGATATAGTGTTCGGTGGAAGGATATGAAGAATGACATCGCCTTGAATGTCAAACGAAAGGATTGAGGGTGACATCACCTTGAATGTCAACCGGAAGGATTGAAGGGTGAAATCACCTTGAATGTCAACCAATAAGATGGAGGGTGACATCGCCTTCAATGTCAACAGAAATGATTGATGGTGACATCGCGTGGGAGGGTGACATCGCCTTCAATGCCAACCGAAAGGATTGATGGTGACATCACCTCGAATGTCAACCAACGAGATGGAGCCAAAAGGATTGATGGTGACATCGCCTTGAATGTCAACCAACGAGATGGAGGGTGACATCACCTTCAATGCCAACCGAAAGAATTGATAGTGACATCGCCTTGAATGTCAACCAATGAGATGGAGGAATACACAAAAATATGATTGGCTAGAGTAGTGTCTACCTCCTTGTTTAGCCGCGATCGCATGAAATGTTATTTGCCGCGATGATTGCTGGCGAGAGAAAACCGCCATAGTCAGGCCATGAAACCCAAAACAAAAATTTTGATTTTTCTGAGAATTTTGAATTTTATTTTGAAAGATGGCTTTTGAAACCATGTGAAATACTATACTCTACTTTTGAGTTTGCAAAGGAATTGCCTTTTGTGTGACGCCCCAAACCCGTGCCTAAGGAATCAAGTTCCGAGACGCGTGCCCGTTCATCATAACCACGCATGCGGAAGACTTTACCCGCGAAAATACGGGAATTTTGAACTTTTCTTATGAGCTTACATAAGCAATAACAACTGGTCATCACAATAACTCATCATAAGCAAATGCGTTACCTCACTGGCTATAGTAGTCCTTACTTTGGCACCGCAACTGCGCCGGAAAACTCTCCAGACTCTATCAAGCGTAGCTTCTTGCCAGTCTACAATCGCTCCAGAATCTGAAGACATAAGATGAAGGAGTGAGCTATAAAGCCTAGCAAAATCCACAGCTCATCTAAACTATTTTCCACATATTAACATTCATCAATAATGATATATTAGTACAGTAAAATTCTCATATTTATAATAATATCGTAATTCGTGACCCGAGGTCACTCAGAGCTATCTCACCCTATTCGAGGTTCCCAACCTCCAAGTTGTCAAATTCATCAAGTCATTGTCCACGACACCAGGTTATCGTTTCAGATAACCGCTCACGCTTTATCCTTGAGTCCACAGACTCGATCGACTGGGCCTTCGCCCGTGTACAACCTCTATCCATGAGTCCACAGACTCAATTATCAACCAATCAGGACTTCTCCCGATTATAACCAATCATTGGGTATGTCAACCCAATTAATCCTTAAATCATCATATTCTACACATAACCCGGGTCTTCACCCGATAACTGCCAGAAACAATACTTCTGACACATCACACTCTGTCAAGAACAACACCTCTAACATATCACACTCTGTCATGAACCACACATCTAACACTTACTTTATATTTTCCCTCTATGGGAACACCGATACACACACAACCACATTTGTCAGGATACACATCTGATCGCCAGGATACACATCTAATCAGCCAGGATACACATCTGATAGTCAGGAAACCCATCCAACCTGTCAGGAAAATGAAACTCATCTGACAAGTCAGGGACGCACCTTTGACTAACAGGAAACACCTGACCAGCAGGAAACACCTGACCATCAGGAAACACCTGTCTATCAGGTACACATCTGACATATCACTCTGTCAGGCATAACACCTCTGACATGATACCCTTGTCAGGAAACACATCTGATTACCAAGAACACATCTGACCTGCCAGGAATAACACATCTGACATGCCAGGAACACTCATCTAATAACCAGGGAACACATCTGACATCAAATCCTGTCAGGCACAACACCTCTGACATCAAATCCTGTCAGACAAAACACATCTGACCTCAAATCCTGTCAGGCAAAACACATTTGACTTCAAATCCTGTCTGGCACAACACCTCTGACATCAAATCCTGTTAGGCAAAACACATCTGACATCAAATCCTGTCAGGCAAAACACATCTGACCTCAAATCCTGTCAGGCACAACACCTTTGACATCAAATCCTGTCAGGCAAAATACATCTGACATCAAATCCTGTCAGACAAAACACATCTGACATCAAATCATGTCAAGCAAAACACATCTGACATTAACCTCTGTCAGGCACAACACCTCTGACAACTACCATCATATATCATCACAGCCTCTGTTGGGTGCATACCTGCCGACACAGGTCAATGCCCCCTCAAGGTAACATCATTGAGTTCGTAAACTCAATACACCCCTGGGTCCATGACCCCAATCCAACCTTGAGCCTATGGCCCAATGCCGTCCTAACTCTCCCGACTATCAGTCACGGAGGAACCCGGGCTCATAATAGATACCGTCTCTCCGAACCTAGCCAAAGAAGGACCACAGACCGCAGTTCACGTAGATTAGGTTCTCTAACAATAGGAAATCCCCAATTATTCAAGCCTTGCTTGAATAATTGAACCAGTTGGGCCTTACGCCCGTGGACCAAGTCCGATGGTATACCGTTCCGGTGTGGAACATTACCCGGTCGATGGACCATTCCATCACCTTACCATGTCCCCACAACAGCACATCATACACAAAGGTTGTCCCGAGGTGGGACTTTTACCAGGCCAATGGACCCTACCAATGCCTTTAAAACATCACATCATATCAGATTCGTTCTGATAGGGAACTTAACCAGGCCAATGGACCTACCATTGCCTTTAAAACATCACATCATATCAGATTCGTTCCGATAGGGAACTTAACCAGGCCAATGGACCTACCATTTGTTAGACATATATGCCCACAAAGCCATTCCGGAATTGTATTTATCTATTTTTAATCAATAAATGCATATTTTACATTCACACATTGTCTTCTACATTGGGTAATATATCAAAAGTATCTCATTGGATGAGACTACTTTGTCCCTTAGGTAACATTGTAGGAAAACCATCCAATTAGTTGATAACTGATTGCTAAGGAGATATGGTTTTTCCAGTTCCTTGTAGACCTAAAATTGTTCTAAGTTAATCAGGATGCATCTGGACAATGTATTCCTAATAACTTACACATTGTTAGTTCCATATGATGGAGTGATGAATCTCAATCACTGAGAGAAGGGTCTCTTGACTAAGATGTGGATATAAGTAAGAAATACTTATATTGCAACTGGATCGCTCAGTGGATACCCTTAGAAATATACTGTCTTTATATTTAGGGTAGTCCATTTGACAGATTGTCCTTAACCTGAGAGGTCGACATCTTCTCTAGTATTTGCCTATGTAGCTTTGATGTAGTCAATCGTCAATGTCCAACACACCGGACTAAATACGGGCTCGTTGGGTTATCTACGTTGTACTGGAAGAAGTGTGTGTACGCTCAACAAGGATTCCACTACTCTTATAGAGTAAATAATATTGAGTTGATACTTGTCAAAACCGGACTTGAAAACCCAGGGCTGGTATTTATCGATGAAATGGTTTTATCGAGGAATTTATTTTCTGTATAAAAGAAATGTAATTATTATTATTATTTCTTTTAAAGAATTTCTAAAATGTTTTGCAAGTCCAAGTTTGACTAAAAGTATCAAAGAGAATGAGTTTTCAATATAAGCCAGGGATTAAAGACAGTATTAGATATTGTCCCGTAAGCTTATAACAATATTGGAAGTGGAGGGAATGATCTGTAAACAAATCTTGAGATAGAAATACCTGCAAGTAATTCTCTATTTTCTGGAGGTTAATCACATTGTGTTAATGGACATTAATTGTGATTGGTGGAAGTCCAGGGATATAGATAAAATTCTATAATCCTAATGGAGTATAGGAAATGTGTTTCCTAGTAACAATACTTTAACCAAAAGGTTGAGTACTTGGTCCCACAACCGGAAATAGGAGATCCCTTTAGATCCCACACACAAGGACTTTCTTAAAGTATTTAATTTAATAATTTATTACATTAATTAATTTCTCTAAGAAATCACTATATGGTATAGTGAAGCTCTAAAAGGTGGAATCACATTAAATGTGAAAAACCAAATGGGTAGGACCCATTGGGGAATTTGATAGAAGATCAAATAAGAGACCAAAATGGGTTTGGAACCCATGGGGGCGTGTGGAGTGGGGCCCACCTAGGGTGGAACGCCCACTTCAAGGAGGATAATATTATTGTTTAATTTTTAATTAGTTTCTAATTAATAACTCCTTATGAGATAAGGTTGGTTAGTTAGTTAGTTAGTTACTAATTAAAGATTCCCTAATTGTTAGGGATTCCATTAGTTTGTTACTAATCATTAATTAGTTAGTTACTAATTAAAAAGATTCCTTATTGGATAAGGATTTGGTTAGTTAGTTACTAATGGATAAAATTAGTTTCTATTTTGATTAATCCTAATTAATTAAAGGAGAAATCAAAAAGGAAACAAATGAGAAATCCTTATTGGATAAGGATTAGGAGATTTGGGTTGCAAGCAACTCAAGTAAACTCTTATATATAAAGGTGTACGGTCACTTTAGTGGACACAAGAAAAATTTCCAGAATTTTCAAGATTTGGAAATCCCTCTCCTCCCTCATTATCTCTCACGCCCAAGCCTCCCTTCTCCCTAAGGTGTACGATCACACCTTCTCCCCTTTTATTATTCTTTTTGTTTTCTAGTTTGAAAATAAAGAAGAGGAATTTCAAGGTTCTTGAAGATCAAGATTAGATCTTTTATTCAAGATTCCTAGAGCTGGATTTTGGAAGGGCCATTAGCTTCCATTAGAGAAAGCTTTAAAGAAAAAGAAGGTCCGTGTGGATTGCGAAGGAGACTTGGCATTTGTGAAGTTTTGCCGGTATCGCTATTATCGTGGATTTGACTTAACAATTTCAAAGTCGCAAAGGTATTGTGATTTTTACTCTCATTGAATAAAATCAATTAGAATCTTAGTCAGATCTTGGGATTCGATGTATGCCCCCCAAGAACTGTTTTTCTAAAATTATAAAAAGAGGCATACTTTCAGTGGTATCAGAGCCATGGCTATGCTTCTCTTTGATTTTATTGCTTAATCAAGATTTATATATATAAATCATACTTCCACTTTAAATTTTGGTTGCCCTAGTGATGAATCTTTTAGATTCTTGATCACTTCTTGATTATTAGATAATCATTAGTAGGGCTAAGGGGTTCCCCTGTTATTATTGAGGGAATAAAAATTAAGCCCCTAGAAATTAGTGTGAGACTAATTTCAAGTTTGGATGATTCTAAAGCCTCTCGAAATTTAGTAGGGACAAATATTTAGTGATATCTAAATCTTGATTATAGCCCTTAAGGATTCAGAGATCCTTTTATTTTTAGTAGTAAATTAAATTGTTTAATTTATTCTGAGAGCCCCGGGCTAGCATAAATAATATATAAAATATTTATCATGATAAATAAATATTATTTTATGTGTTGGATGGGTTCCACAAATCATACCTCCTTCTCTTTCCCCTCCCCTCCCCTTTTTCTTACTTTTTAGAATAGGGTTGCTGATTTATGGTGGACTAAATCAACCGAAGGAGATGCCCAGAGAACTATTGCAAGATAGCAAATTGTAGTAGGACTTTATTTAATTCCCTTGTTGTAATTAAATAAGGTCGTATGATTTTTGTGAACCCATTGTGAGATTATAATATGATTATAATTATTATTTTATTATTCATGTGATGATTAATAATTTTTCCTTTAAGCCCGGAAGTTGTGATAATTGAGATTATCGTTTTTATGATAATTTAGGATAATTGGATTTTACTTCTATTAATGCATTGTGTTTAATTATAAATTATTTATATTTAGACACAATACATTACTAGTACTCTTTTGGACGTGGAGTTTGTGACCCATGCGAAGATTTTTACATAAAATCTTTGCATACGAGATTATTGGATAATCGTGTTTGAAAAGACAATAATCGTAGATGGATCACTAAGCTGACATCCAAATACCCTTATGTAATAGGGATGAGTAGGTTGTGATTATAAGATTAAAATCCTAATGATCAAAACCCCCTGTAAGGGCTAGTGGGAGTTTATCACTCCTTTATAATCCTATTATCGAAAATTTTCATAATTCATATGATGAATACTTGGATAATGATATGATCATGCCTGTTTAATATTGTTCCCTTCAAGAAAAATATTAAGTGATAATAAATGAGATTATTAATCCTAAGGCCTTCCATTATCAATACAGACTAAGAATTAATTAGCCTGAGTCTTGTCTCTCTGATAGGAGTTCGACATAATTCAGTCTAAATTAAACTCCTAGTGCATTATTTCTATTGTAGATAGGTCTGTATATGGCCTGATAGGGAGTGTCAACTAGCATGGGGGCACATCTCTACTTGATCATATGACAACCGAGAATAATGGGTTTCACTTAAACAAGGAAACATGGCGGCTGACACAGTGACAGTCATGTTGTCCTTGTAGGTCGCAAGAAAATTGGGAATCACTGATTTACATAAGGAGTTATGCATGAGATGCTCAGTGATGGATGGTTACTATCCACCTTGTATTGCATGTGTGGTACTATCCTAGCATGGAAGATTACATGTGTATTATGAGGATCCCAATACTCATCTGGAATAAAAGGTTTATTCCCTAATTTCATATACTGAAGGGAATGATGAAATTTGAAGAAAGATGAGAGGATCATCAGATTTTAAAATCCCAAAAATCCGATGAAAATATGTGTGAAAATAAATGTAATAATTTATGCTTATTTTATTGTGTAGATATAAGCCATGAATCCCCTTTCCAAGATTCTAGAAGAGAATCGGTTGACTGGTCCAAATTTTGTGGACTGGAAAAGAAACCTTGATATTGTGCTTATCTCTCAGAAGATAGCTTATGTCCTCACATCCGACTATCCGGAATTTGATGAGGCAATTCAAACCCCTGAGGCAGTTGAGAAAGCCTCAAAGTGGCATGAGTCAAATAGTTTGGTCAAATGCTACATGCTTGCATCCATGTCAAATATCCTTCAGCAACAGCACGAGGGTTTTGCTACAGCTAAGGATATATTGACTAATCTCAGGGAGATGTTTGGGGAACAGAACAGAACTGCTAGGCAGTTGGCAATGAAAGGACTGATGGGGACCAAAATGTCTGATGGTAGCCCAGTCCGGGAGCATGTTGTCAAGATGATGGGGTTCATTAATGAACTCTTGACCCTTGGAGCAGATCTTGATCAACAGAGTCAAACGGATGCGATCCTGAACTCTCTCCCGGAATCATTTTCTGCTTTTGTGTTGAATTTCAACATGAACAAATTGGAGACATCTCTGCCAGAGCTCCTAAACATGTTGCAAGGAGCTGAGGACCTTATGAAGCGTACTAAGCTCTATGCAAATGTGGCAGAGGGAGTTGGACCTTCAAGGCCCAAGCCTAAGGGGAAAGGCCAGAAAAAGAAGAAGTCCAATTTCTCCAGGTTCCTCAAAGGCAAGAAGGGTAAGAATAAGAACAAGAAAGCTTCTGAGAAGAAAGACAAGGAAAAGAATCAGAATGTCTGTTTCTATTGCAAGAAACCAGGTCACTGGAAGAGGAATTGCAAAGTTTACTTAGCATCCCTCAAGGACAAGCCTTTGGAAGGTATGTCAGATTCTTTCATCATTGAATCCAATTTTATTATTGGTTCCTCAAACTCTTGGTGTGTAGATAGTGGATCTACCTCACATATTTGTAATATGTTACAGGGGTTTCAGGAGAGCAGAAAGCTTAGTGATGGGGAAGTCAAAATAAGGATGGGAACAGAAGCAAGTGTTGCTGCGATCGCCATCGGAACTTATATTTTAGAATTTGCTTTTAATAGGATCTTAGTTTTAAAAGACTGTTTATATGTGCCAAACATGCGCAGAAATTTGATTTCTGTTTCTAGTTTAATCTTTAATGGTTATTCAGTATATTTTGATACTAATGTAGTTATCAAATACAATAATAGTTTTATTGTTTCCGGCACATTGTCTAATGGTCTTTATTATCTTGATCCAGTAAGCAATTCTGTAAATAACATTGAGGATAAAGAGTCCACCAGTGTGACACCTCAGAAAAGAGGTAGAGATTCTGTGAATCCAACATACTTATGGCATCTCAGATTAGGTCATATCAATTTGGATAGGCTCAATAGATTGGTAAAGGATGGTCCTTTAAACCATTTACATGTTGAACCTTATCCAACTTGTGAACCTTGTTTGCAAGGTAAAATGACCAAAAGGCCATTTACAGGCAAACCTAAGAGAGCCACAAGTATATTGGAATTAATTCACACTGATGTATGTGGACCCATGAATCATTCAGCCAGAGGTGGCTTTGTCTACTTCATTACATTCACAGATGATTTTTCTAGATTTGGTTTCATATATCTAATGAAACACAAGTCAGAATCTTTTGAAAAGTTCAAAGAATTCCGGAATGAAGTAGAAAAGCAATCAGGTAAATGTATTAAAACTCTCAGATCCGACAGAGGAGGAGAGTACCTCTCGAATGAGTTCATGGATTATCTTAGAGATAATGGAATTTTATCCCAATGGACTCCCCCAGGAACACCCCAGCTTAATGGTGTTTCAGAAAGAAGAAATCGAACCCTATTGGATATGGTTCGTTCAATGATGAATAATACTAATTTGCCAATATCTTTTTGGGGATATGCATTAGAGACTGCAATCTATCTATTGAATAAGGTACCTTCTAAGTCTGTTTCCAAAACTCCATTTGAGCTATGGAATGGGCGAAAACCTAGTCTAAAGCATGTCAGAGTATGGGGTTGTCCAGTTCATGTGCGAAAGCAGAACTTTGACAAGTTGGAAAGTAGGACTGAGAAGTGCCTATTTATAGGATACCCAAAAGAAACTCTCGGATATTATTTCTATAATCCTAGCGAACAAAAGGTGTTTGTGAGCAGGAATGCCATTTTTCTAGAAGAGGATATGATCCTCAATAGAAAAGATGGACTTAGAATTGATCTTGAGGAGCAAAGTCAGGATAAAGTGACCATGGTTAATCCCATCTTAACTGAACCTTTAAATACACAACAGCCCAGGAGAAGGACAAGGATCAGTCGACCTCCAGATAAATTGTCTTATCAGTACGAGGTATATTCTATGGAATCGGATTCCTTAGATGATGATCCTTACAGTTATCAAGAAGCAATATGTGATATTGATTCTGATAATTGGAAAAAGGCCATGGAATCTGAAATGGACTCCATGTACTCGAATGGTGTTTGGACCCTGGTTGAAAAGCCTGAGGGAATTAGACCTATTGGGTGCAAATGGATCTACAAGAGGAAACGTGGATCCGATGGAAAGGTAGAGACCTTTAAAGCAAGGCTTGTGGCGAAAGGGTATAGTCAAAGAGCTGGTATCGACTATGAGGAAACCTTTTAACCAGTAGCAATGCTAAAGTCAATCAGGATTCTGTTATCAATTGCAGCCTTTTATGATTATGAGATATGGCAAATGGATGTCAAAACCGCATTCTTGAATGGAAACATTCAAGAGGATATTTATATGGACCAGCCCGAAGGTTTTGAACTCCATGGCCAAAATAATAAAGTCTGCAAATTGATAAAATCTATTTATGGCCTTAAGCAAGCTTCTCGGAGTTGGAATATCCGTTTTGATGAATCAATCAAATCGTTTGGTTTTCAACAAAACATGGATGAGGCATGTGTGTACAAGAAGGCCAGTGGGAGTGCAATAACTTTCCTAGTTCTTTATGTAGATGATATTCTACTCATTGGGAATGATGTAGGAATGTTATCAACGGTTAAAATTTGGTTGTCATGTAACTTTGCAATGAAAGACCTCGGTGAAGCTTCCTATATTCTTGGTCTTAAATTGTTTAGAGATCGAACGAAAAGGATGTTGGGATTGTCCCAAGTCAATTATATTGACAAGATCTTGCGCAAATATAGCATGGAAAATTCCAAGAAAGGGTTTTTACCCTGTAGACATGGAATTAGTCTCTCGAAATCAAAGTCTCCAAAGACTGATGATGAAAGAGAGCAGATGAGTCATAT
The DNA here is from genome assembly GCA_015143295.1 of Tetracentron sinense. Taxonomy (NCBI): domain Eukaryota; kingdom Viridiplantae; phylum Streptophyta; class Magnoliopsida; order Trochodendrales; family Trochodendraceae; genus Tetracentron; species Tetracentron sinense. Next base: position 25,805,533 of record CM026555.1, on the reverse strand, counting down.
CCCATATGCATATGCAGTGGGAAGTCTCATGTATGCTATGTTGTGCACAAGACCTGAAATTTGTCACGCAGTGAGTATCGTGAGTAGATATCAATCAAATCCGGGTCCTGAGCATTGGACAGCAGTTAAGCACATTTTCAAGTATTTGAGGAGGACAATGCACCACTGTTTGGTTTATAGTGGAGAAGATCTGACTGTTGTAGGGTACACAGATTCAGATTTTCAGGCAGATGTTGATGATAGAAAGTCCACCTCAGGATTTGTCTTTACTCTTGGAAAAGGAGCATTTAGTTGGAGAAGTTGTAAACAATCAACAACTGCTGACTCAACAACTGAAGCTGAATATGTTGCTGCATGTGATGCTGCAAAGGAAGCAGTGTGGATAAAGAAGTTCATTCATGAACTTGGTGTTGTCTCCTCAATTGAATCTCCTATCACACTTTATTGTGATAATAGTGGTGCTGTAGCTCAAGCCATAGAGCCTAGAGCACATCAGAAGACAAAGCACATTGAAAGGAGATTCCATCTGATTCGAGACATTGTCAAGAGAGGAGACATTGAGTTATCCAAGATTGCATCAGCGGATAACGTGGCGGACCCATTTACTAAAGCACTACCTCAGAAGATGTTTGAGAAACATTTAAAGTCGATGGGTGTTAGATACATAGGAGATTGGCTTTGAGTGCAAGTGGGAGATTGTTAGACATATATGCCCACAAAGCCATTCCGGAATTGTATTTATCTATTTTTAATCAATAAATGCATATTTTACATTCACACATTGTCTTCTACATTGGGTAATATATCAAAAGTATCTCATTGGATGAGACTACTTTGTCCCTTAGGTAACATTGTAGGAAAACCATCCAATTAGTTGATAACTGATTGCTAAGGAGATATGGTTTTTCCAGTTCCTTGTAGACCTAAAATTGTTCTAAGTTAATCAGGATGCATCTGGACAATGTATTCCTAATAACTTACACATTGTTAGTTCCATATGATGGAGTGATGAATCTCAATCATTGAGAGAAGGGTCTCTTGACTAAGAAGTGGATATAAGTAAGAAATACTTATATTGCAACTGGATCGCTCAGTGGATACCCTTAGAAATATACTGTCTTTATATTTAGGGTAGTCCATTTGACAGATTGTCCTTAACCTGAGAGGTCGACATCTTCTCTAGTATTTGCCTATGTAGCTTTGATGTAGTCAATCGTCAATGTCCAACACACCGGACTAAATACGGGCTCGTTGGGTTATCTACGTTGTACTGGAAGAAGTGTGTGTACGCTCAACAAGGATTCCACTACTCTTATAGAGTAAATAATATTGAGTTGATACTTGTCAAAACCGGACTTGAAAACCCAGGGCTGGTATTTATCGATGAAATGGTTTTATCGAGGAATTTATTTTCTGTATAAAAGAAATGTAATTATTATTATTATTTCTTTTAAAGAATTTCTAAAATGTTTTGCAAGTCCAAGTTTGACTAAAAGTATCAAAGAGAATGAGTTTTCAATATAAGCCAGGGATTAAAGACAGTATTAGATATTGTCCCGTAAGCTTATAACAATATTGGAAGTGGAGGGAATGATCTGTAAACAAATCTTGAGATAGAAATACCTGCAAGTAATTCTCTATTTTCTGGAGGTTAATCACATTGTGTTAATGGACATTAATTGTGATTGGTGGAAGTCCAGGGATATAGATAAAATTCTATAATCCTAATGGAGTATAGGAAATGTGTTTCCTAGTAACAATACTTTAACCAAAAGGTTGAGTACTTGGTCCCACAACCGGAAATAGGAGATCCCTTTAGATCCCACACACAAGGACTTTCTTAAAGTATTTAATTTAATAATTTATTACATTAATTAATTTCTCTAAGAAATCACTATATGGTATAGTGAAGCTCTAAAAGGTGGAATCACATTAAATGTGAAAAACCAAATGGGTAGGACCCATTGGGGAATTTGATAGAAGATCAAATAAGAGACCAAAATGGGTTTGGAACCCATGGGGGCGTGTGGAGTGGGGCCCACCTAGGGTGGAACGCCCACTTCAAGGAGGATAATATTATTGTTTAATTTTTAATTAGTTTCTAATTAATAACTCCTTATGAGATAAGGTTGGTTAGTTAGTTAGTTAGTTACTAATTAAAGATTCCCTAATTGTTAGGGATTCCATTAGTTTGTTACTAATCATTAATTAGTTAGTTACTAATTAAAAAGATTCCTTATTGGATAAGGATTTGGTTAGTTAGTTACTAATGGATAAAATTAGTTTCTATTTTGATTAATCCTAATTAATTAAAGGAGAAATCAAAAAGGAAACAAATGAGAAATCCTTATTGGATAAGGATTAGGAGATTTGGGTTGCAAGCAACTCAAGTAAACTCTTATATATAAAGGTGTACGGTCACTTTAGTGGACACAAGAAAAATTTCCAGAATTTTCAAGATTTGGAAATCCCTCTCCTCCCTCATTATCTCTCACGCCCAAGCCTCCCTTCTCCCTAAGGTGTACGATCACACCTTCTCCCCTTTTATTATTCTTTTTGTTTTCTAGTTTGAAAATAAAGAAGAGGAATTTCAAGGTTCTTGAAGATCAAGATTAGATCTTTTATTCAAGATTCCTAGAGCTGGATTTTGGAAGGGCCATTAGCTTCCATTAGAGAAAGCTTTAAAGAAAAAGAAGGTCCGTGTGGATTGCGAAGGAGACTTGGCATTTGTGAAGTTTTGCCGGTATCGCTATTATCGTGGATTTGACTTAACAATTTCAAAGTCGCAAAGGTATTGTGATTTTTACTCTCATTGAATAAAATCAATTAGAATCTTAGTCAGATCTTGGGATTCGATGTATGCCCCCCAAGAACTGTTTTTCTAAAATTATAAAAAGAGGCATACTTTCACCATTGCCTTAAAACAAACATCACATCATACAAGAGTAGTTCCGATAAGGAACTTAAGCAGGCCAATGGACCCTACCATTGCCTTACAATGTCAAAATCACATCATATCACACATATAGAAGCCCAGTCGGACTCTCATAACTTCCTGCAGTCGATCACACTTCCCCTGTGATCTATCGTAAATCATACTGAGCCTAAATTCTGAGCTAGGCACAGCCCGAAACCGAGGGCTCCATCCCTCTGCTCCATTTTCACTCTCATCCATCCCATCTGTAAACACCCCAATTTTGCACCCCCTTAATCACCTTGCACACCTCTAAAAACCCATTTAAAAAAATTCATTTTTAAAACCATCTTTCCATGTGCTTCGATTTCCGAGAAATGCCCCACAGGTAAAAATTGACCAAAATACCCATCGGGTGAAAAATTACCAAAATACCCTTGAAAAAATGCTAAAAAAATTGTCATTAGGTTCAAAATGATTTTACAAATTTTTTGATGAATTTTGGCTATTTTTGGGATTAAATCGGATTTTAAAATGGGAAAATGACCAAAATACCCCTAAGGTGAAAAATGACAAAAATACCCCTAGAATACTTCAAAACTCACTTTTTATCTAAAATATTTTTCTTGGATTTATCAGTTAAATTTCGGCTGTTTCCGGGCTCAAATCAGGCTTCAAATGCATAATATAGCTCAAAATCACTTTTTAAAAGCTTTATTTTGGTCGTTTATACCAAAAACGACCAGCCTTTTTTAGGCAGGTTTTGGCTGGTCGTTTTTGGCAAAAACGACCAAATGTTTTTGGTTTTTTTTGGTTTGTCGTTTATGTCATAAACGACCAAATTAATATCCGGTTATTTTGGTCTTTTCCTCCCGCAAACCGACTTACTTTCCGTCATCGCCGACCTTTTGCCTTGGTCGTTTTTCACAAAAACGACCAAAGCGAAATTTTTTCAAAAAAGATAGTCCCACATCGAAAATTTTGGTTTTTTCTCATTTTTTCATCCCCTATAAAAGCCCAACCCCTTTCCTCAAAATCTCACCAATTCACTCACCCTTTCCTTGGTTTTTTTAAAGTCCTATGACTTAGAAAAACCATTGGAAAATCATTTCTCGGGTGTTCAAAGTTCTAAGTTCTTTTCCTTTTCTTTTGGAGCATCCCCTCTTTGTCCGAAAGTTCACCGTACTTTCGGGAAGGTAATCTCTCTATCCCTAATCTCGCTTTCAATTTTTTAAGCTTTATTATTAATTGCTTAAATTATGTTTTGTCTTTAAATTTTACTCTTAGACTGCTTGCTTAGTTTACCCTGTCGAACCCTTGCCCGGTTTTACTTAAACCCGGCTTACCCTGTCGAACCCCTGCCCGGTTTTACTCAAAACCCGGCTTACCCTATCAAACCCCTGCCCGGTTTTATTCAAACCCGGCTTACCCTGTCCAACCTCTGCCCGGTTTTATTCAAACCCGGCTTACCCTGTCGAACCTCTGTCCGAACTTCGGTTCAAACATACCATACCCTGTCGAAACCCTGTCCGAATCTCGGCTCAAACCTTGATTCAAAACCTCACCTAAACCCTACCTAAACCCTAATCAAACCCTAGTTGACTCCAGTTACCCTACCTAAACCCTAGTTACCCTACCTAAACCCCAGTTACCCTACCTGAACCCTAGTTAACCCTAGGTAGACCTTAGTGACCTCTAGTTAAACCTTAACTAAACCCTAGGTCAAACCTTACCCACCTAGTCGAACTTTTGTCTAGAAACTCCGCTCAAACCCTGTTTCAAATCCCATCAAACCCTAAACCCAAAGGCTCCTTGACATGAGCTAAAACTGTCCAAGTGCTCCTTGACATGAGCCAAAACTGTCCAAACGCTCCTCAGCACGAGCTTAAAAGGTCACCTCGCTTCTCTAACAGGAGCAAAAACCCCCAAACCATTCAAAAACACCCTAATATCCAAAGGCCAACTTCAGCTTGTCAAACACCCAACAAATCAAACCATCAACTACCCACCTGGAACTACGTGTGGCTTGATTCCACTGACTGTGGATACGTAGGCAACCCTGATCGGGTTCAGCTCACCTAGGATAAAACCCTTATCCTATCCCAGATTACTTTCAACTTGTACATTACTGTTCATATAACATTTTTCAGCATATAGATGAAATACAAGCTTCTCTTATGGTTTCCCCCCACTTTAATTCAGACTTAGGGAGTAGGTAACCATCTCCGGATGGGAGTTTAGGGGTGCCTAACACCTTCCCCTGACTCAAATGAACCCTTACCTTGAACTCTATTTCCAGACCAAAGCTTTATCCAACCTTTTAAGGGACCCTATTTTCCCTAACAATCTAAATAGGTGGCGACTCTATCTTTTCAACATTTTTAGCACTATTCCTCCTCGGGTTCAATCGTGATCGGGAGTGGGGGTTAAAATCCCGGGTCTACAGCTTGGCGACTCTGCTGGGGACTCTGGTTTCGCAGACCAGTATTCGAGCCAAAACCTAGGTCTGAACTGAACAAGGGAAACCATATCAGAAACTTTTAATTATATCTATATGTTGCTAATTTTATTAATCTGCACATATGCTAACTTATACTTCTATCATTCATCGAATCTCAGACATTTATTTGCCAACTTAGCAACATGCCTAGGATTCCATTTTTATTCATTGCTTGATTTTGATTGATGTATATACATTCACATTTATTGCATACCAGAATAAGAACCCTTTCACCTATCTAGATTGGATCCGGTAAACTTACAATCGAGGGATGGTTATCCCCGATGCTGGAGCCCAAAGATCTGTGGAAAGTACTGGTTGTAGACCGAGAGATGGTTATCTCCGGTTAACGCGACTGGTCTTTCCCACTTGCACCAATCGTCCTTTTTCAGGTATGTCCTATACCGGGGAGTCGTATATACGGTCAAGTGCTCATCAACCTTTTAAACAAAAACCTTTCATACACCAGCATAAGCATATATACTATAGGTCTTTGTTTGGGCATAAACCAAGAACACCCTTCAGGAGGGACATCCTTATCCCTATTCTGTTACTGGTTTAAGCCACTCCTACATCAATTGTTCAGGTATAGGGACAACCGTATCTCTATACCTAAACCCTTTTCGGAGTTTGTGTGAGCCTTGATTGCTAGATAGGTCTAACCCTAATCCATTCTTTAGCTAACTCAATCATGTGAGGTTTAAAAGCCTAGAATCTAAAGCGAATCATATGGAGAATCCATTGATTCATTTCGATCTTGACCCATTGGGCTCTGGCTCCCAACAACCCAGATAAGTGAAATAGACCTCTGTCCACTCACCTCATTGGATCACACGTTGAGCTGACTCATCCATTTTCTGAGTATACTTGCTCTGTTCATTTGTGCATATCACCACATTCAACATGTTAACAACTGAAATTTTGTGCATTAGACATCCATCATTCTTTGTACATATCTATATTCATGACCAGACAAGGGGCAACGTCCCATGTCGAAACGTCATCCATCAGATCATATGTGTGTCGCATCACTACTTTCATCATTGTCTTAACTCAGTCTTCCTTCAGCATCTTGACCGTCATCTGATCCATCTGTGCATACATCTTATTACCACCCAGTTTATAGCACCCTGAGCGGAAGCAGTACCAAGCTACCTGCCCTCTTCGAGATGACTCCAGTAAGCACAAGAGTAACTGATCGAGATGAGCCAGTTGTCGAAGGTTTGGAAACCGACCCTGACAGCCCAATATCTCCTCAACATGTACTGCAGCAAGTCCCTGATTTAGAGTCAAGGGTATTCGGGACTGAACAAGGCATCCTAGAGTTGAAAAACATCATGCAGGATATCTTCAATGCCGTGAATAGGGAGCAACCGTCCTCCTCTTCTATCCTGATCGCCGAACCACTCGCCTTAAACCAATCAAACCCATCATCTCACAACCCACCACAATCAAATCCACCACCTCACAACCCAGTACCTCCAAATCCACCATCTCATAATACATCACCTCCAAATCCACCATCTCATAACCCACTACCTTCAAATCCACCATCTCATAACCCGTCACCTTCAAATCGGCCATCTCATAATCCACTACCGTTGAACCAACCATCCTTCAACATCCCGCCACCACACATTGGCCAGTATCAGGAAGAGGAGGCAAGGATTGCCCAAAATACAGAACAGCCAGGCATATCAACAAGCTCAGCACATACCCCAGACTTCTACAAGGACAGGATTGAGAGGTTAGAACAATTGGTGAAGAGGGCCCAAGGGTCTTACAACGTACCATCCACGGACTTCCGAGATATGTGTCTGCATCCAGGGATTCAATTACCTCGAGACTTCAAAATGCCCGAATTTGAGAAGTACAACGGAAAAGGATGTCCAGAGACACACCTGAAAGTCTATTACGGAGAGTTGTTCCAACTAGAGCACGGTGACAAGCTGCTGGTGCAGCTATTTCAGAGAAGTTTGAAGGGACCAGCCCTACAGTGGTTCACCAAAATTGACTCAGCCAAGGTCCGTACATGGGAAGGCCTCTGTGAGGCATTTATTGCTCAATACTCTTACAACATTGACTTGGTCCCACAAAGAGCAGATCTAGAGAGAATGACTCAGAGAGAGAATGAATCCTTTATCGAATATTCTGTTCGATGGAGAGAAAATGCTGGAAAAATGAACACTCCTCTGCCCGAGGATGAGTTGGTGACCACATTCCTCCGCACACTCAAGCATCCATTCAAGACTCTACTAGCAGCCCAACCTATTTCCAACTTCTGCACTATGGCCAAATGTGGGGCCAGGATTGAGGCTACAATGGGAGATGTGGGAGCAGTTGACATGTTCTCAGGATCCAAGGGGTTGTCATCCTCTAATCGTCCTCAACCACCACGGAAAGATACACGGAGAAGAGAGGATGAGGTACAAATGGTGACAGCAATGCCTATTCATATTCCCCATTTACCCCAGCAACCTCGACAACCAGAGCAGACTCAGCAACAGCTTCCCTCGTAGCAAATGACCTTCGAACAGAAAAAGAGAAGAGTTTTCTCGCCCATGCTATATACCAATTCGCAACTCCTCCCTTACCTACTAGGCAAGAAATTGGTCACGCTGAGGGAACCCAAGCCGCCACCAATCACGCTGCCAAGGTCATACAGGGCCGACCACCATTGTGGGTATCATCAAGCCCCGGGGCATTCCACCGATATATGTTTTGAGTTAAAGCACACAATCCAAGACATGCTTGAAACGGGAAAGATTGAGTTTGCACCAGGGAACGCCGACATCAACCAGGTCCCTCTCCCTAATCATGCACCAGCAGGAAACCGAGGTGCACCAGCCTGAGTCGCTCTACAGCCGATTTTGAGCAGTCCCACCAGTTTTTTGTCTTTTTGGTTTATTCCTTAATTTCTCCTTTTTTGAAAATGGCCATGATGGTCCAAATCGAAGTCTTCCCTGCCAGTCAATATATTGGCCAGTGGCCACCTGTCTTTATCTTTCGTAATTAAGTCTGTACATCCGTTCATACTATAATGAAATCTCCCACTTTTGTTAAATCTGTCTTGCTTATTACTTCGAGATGCCTAGTTTTGGGAACTGAACTAGATTCTAAAGCCTTTAAAGGATAATTGCATGATCATCGGATGAGTAATCTAAAAACTCATAAACTAGAAAGGTATTCTGCTCCCTAAAGATTTCAAGGCGAGCTACCAACCCATTAGAAGACGAGAAGCAAAGGGGCGACGAAGACCTCCCCGAGCTATCAAGCATCAAACATATTTGAACGAGGATAATGCAATGACCACACATGCTCTTGACCAATCAGAGAAAGGATAAGAGGCCATCCTTGGTTAACCCTTAATATCTCTTTCGTACCCATGCAATAATTTACGCTAGTTAGCCCATTGAGCCTAATAGCCTTTTTTTCTAAACCCATATACTGGGGCACCCTATCAATGACAAGTCAAACAGAGAAGAATTCGACCAATCAAAAGCGAAGCTTATTTTGAACTACGGCATGACCTGATTCCACTGACTGTGGATACGTAGGCAACCTAAAACAGGTTCGGTCACATTATGGCAAATCTTCATCAATACCGGACAGCTATCCCTAAACAAAAAAAAAAAAGAAAAAAAAAAAAAAAGAAGGGAAAATCTCCAGAATGATGAAGAGAAGCCAACTGGTTCCATCTGTGCGTGTGCAACAAAAACATTTTAGGGTGCCCTACCCCGACGAGAAAACTTTGAGCCTCAATCATTTCTACCCTTACTACGTTTCGTCCTAGCAACTAAGCCCTCCTTGATCTATGAAAGGTCTTGAGCATCAATGGTCAAAAACATTATTCTCTACCATTTTACCAGGCAATGACGGGAGAAGACAAATCAGCTTATCAGAAATCGCAGGCCTAGTGAAAACCTGAAAAGGCACTAAGGCGCAAAAATTATGCGAGCCCAGCCCTGACATTGTTGCTAGGGGCAAAAAAGGGAACAAATTAATCAATTACGCAGGCATGAGTGAAAACCGGAAACGGCCTCATTGCGCAAAAATTATGCGACCCCAAGACTTGGTCATTCCAAGGGCAAAAAAGGGATAAAGAAATTTTTTGATTTCACGGGCTTAGTATGGAATTATCAATCCTGCTAGTGCGCAAAAATAACGTGAACCCAGTCCTGGTGAAACCCGTTAAGGTCCAGGGGCAAAACAAAAAAAATCGAAAATCGTAAAGTGCGAGCTTTTAGATCAAGCGCCACCAGCAACAATCAGCTAATGCAGTCAAGTACTATCTTATGCATCAGGCATCTGGCAAGGACATCCAGGAGCAGATTTACCTATCTATTTCAGGAGCTATGAACCCAGACTTATTCAATTACTTTCTAAGGCAAAGGAATCCTAGCTAAGCTTCCCATCAATAGGCAATATCCGACATCTTTCAAAATACTTATGTAAATCTGTCAGTCTGTCAAGTCATTTTTTCCATCTATCACCAAGACGTCAGTTTACCATGTCAAGTCAGTCGGTTAGAGTCGTGTCTTCGTGTAAAGTCAGCTCAAACTTGGCTAATCCTTTCGGTGGTGCAACCGGTTCTCCTGAACTTGACATTGGTTCAAGCAGATTATCCTGCCAGATTATTTCAGTTGGACAAACCCAAGCATAACCTCAGTGCAGTATTGATACATCAGGCAGAGGGCAGATATCAGATAACGGCTCAGGGTCGTGCTACACTCTCTCCATCCTCATACCCCATTCATTTCATTTGCTTGCTTATGGGTAAGCCACGTGGCTATCCCCTTTCATGCATTTACATTTTGCTAGCCATGTGGCTATCTCCATTTGTACATATATTACATGCATTTGCTTGCTTGTTTCATACCCAATGGAGATGGTTGTGTAACCAATCCTCACTAACCTTACATTTTACTTTCTCATGGGTTAGTCGTGTGGCTTTCCCCATTCATACATCTTGCTTGTACAATGGAAAACCATGTGACTGTCTCCATTCATCATATACCCCGCTTGCTTATACACCTTGCTCATGGACTAGCCATTCGGCTATCTCCACCTATACAACTACATGCTGATACACCTTGCTCGTGGACTAGCCGTTCGGCTATCTCCACTTATACATCTGCTTGCTTGTGCTGAAGTGATCGTGTGATCCCTTCAAAACCTGACTTCATTGCATCTCACCCGGTGGGGCAACCGCGCGGTTGTCAGCACTAATTGCATCTTACCCATTTTTTGAAGGGGTAACTGAATGGTTGTCTGACCGACCTTCAGTTACGGCCTCTCATTGCATCTTACCCATTTTTTGAAGGAGTAACTGAACGGTTGTCTGACCGACCTTCAGTTACGGCCTCTCATTGCATCTTACCCGGTGGGGCAACCGCGCGGTTGTCAGCACTCATTGCATCTTACCCATTTTTTGAAGGAGTAACTGAACGGTTGTCTGATCGACCTTCAGTTGCGGCCTCTCATTGCATAGTACCCGGTGGGGCAACTGCGCGGTTGTCAGCACTAATTGCATATCACCCATATTTTTGAAGGAGTAACTAAACGGTTGTCTGATCGACCTTCAGTTGCGGCCTCTCGTGAAGCTGGTTGTGTAACCAACCTTCACTCATTTGCATCATTCATCACATGTTCACATTTCACTGCACAACACTGCAATACTTGCTCACTCTTAAAGGAGTAACTGACACAGTTGTCTAATTAACTATCAGTTGCGGCCTCCTGTGAAACAAGTCTTGCACACTTCATACACTGCACAGCACTGCAATACTTGCTCACTCTTAAAGGAGTAACTGACACGGTTGTCTGATCAACTATCAGTTGCGGCCTCCTATGAAACAAGTCTTGCACACTTCATGCACTCCACATCACTGTAATACTTGCTCACTCTTAAAGGAGTAACTGACACGGTTGTCTGATCAGCCATCAGTTGCGGCCTCTTGTGAAGCCAGTTTTGCAACAATCATCATTCACTTGCATCTCACTCATTTGCATCATGCACCCCGCTATTTGGTCATGGGATTGCTTAGCAGACAGCTTCATACACCATAACCCTTCCCAATCCCCAGCAAGTGCCGACTTGGCATGAGCACACCCTTCCTCTGTCACCCTTCAGTCATCCAGTCCCTGGTAAGCAGTCTAAGTAGATTTTGTCTTTCCCTCTATCATTTCTCAGGTTTTCTTCACACACGCGTGCAAAATTGAAGCGTTATCAGCCTTTGTCGTTCACGTGCCCGCACCCTCCGACAAAGCGGGGCAACTGTAAACACCCCAATTTTGCACCCCCTTAATCACCTTGCACACCTCTAAAAACCCTTTAAAAAAATTCATTTTTAAAACCATCTTTCCATGTGCTTCGATTTCCAAAATACCCCTCGGGTGAAAAATTACCAAAATACCCTTGAAAAAAAAGCTAAAAAATTGTCATTAGGTTCAAAATGATTTTACAAATTTTTTTGATGAATTTTGGCTACTTTTGGGATTAAATCGGATTTTAAAATGGGAAAATGACCAAAATGCCCCTAAGGTGCAAAATGACAAAAATACCCCTAGAAAATACTTCAAACCTCACTTTTTATCTATAATATTTTTCTTGGATTTATCAGTTAAATTTCGGCTGTTTCCGGGCTCAAATCAGGCTTCAAATGCATAATATAGCTCAAAATCACTTTTTAAAAGCTTTATTTTGGTCGTTTATACCAAAAACGACCAGCCTTTTTTAGGCAGGTTTTGGCTGGTCGTTTTTGGCAAAAACGACCAAATTTTTTTGGTTTTTTTGGTTTGTCGTTTATGTCATAAACGACCAAATTAATATCCGGTTATTTTGGTCTTTTCCCCCCGCAAACCGACTTACTTTCCGTCATCGCCGACCTTTTGCCTTGGTCGTTTTTCACAAAAACGACCAAAGCGAAATTTTTTCAAAAAAGATAGTCCCACATCGAAAATTTTGGTTTTTTCTCCTTTTTTCATCCCCTATAAAAGCCCAACCCCTTTCCTCAAAATCTCACCAATTCACTCACCCTTTCCTTGGTTTTTTAAAGTCCTATGACTTAGAAAAACCCTTGGAAAATCATTTCCCGGGTGTTCAAAGTTCTAAGTTCTTTTCCTTTTCTTTTGGAGCATCCCCTCTTTGTCCGAAAGTTCACCGTACTTTCGGGAAGGTAATCTCTCTATCCCTAATCTTGCTTTCAATTTTTTAAGCTTTATTATTAATTGCTTAAATTATGTTTTGTCTTTAAATTTTACTTTTAGACTGCTTGCTTAGTTTACCCTGTCAAACCCTTGCCCGGTTTTACTTAAACCCGGCTTACCCTGTCGAACCCCTGCCCGGTTTTACTCAAAACCCGGCTTACCCTGTCAAACCCCTGCCCGGTTTTATTCAAACCCGGCTTACCCTGTCCAACCTCTGCCCGGTTTTATTCAAACCCGGCTTACCCTGTCGAACCTCTGTCCGAACTTCGGTTCAAACATACCATACCCTGTCGAAACCCTGTCCGAATCTCGGCTCAAACCTTGATTCAAAACCTCACCTAAACCCTACCTAAACCCTAATCAAACCCTAGTTGACTCCAGTTACCCTACCTAAACCCTAGTTACCCTACCTAAACCCCAGTTACCCTACCTGAACCCTAGTTAACCCTAGGTAGACCTTAGTGACCTCTAGTTAAACCTTAACTAAACCCTAGGTCAAACCTTACCCACCTAGTCGAACTTTTGTCTAGAAACTCCGCTCAAACCCTGTTTCAAATCCCATCAAACCCTAAACCCAAAGGCTCCTTGACATGAGCTAAAACTGTCCAAGTGCTCCTTGACATGAGCCAAAACTGTCCAAACGCTCCTCAGCACGAGCTTAAAAGGTCACCTCGCTTCTCTAACAGGAGCAAAAACCCCCAAACCATTCAAAAACACCCTAATATCCAAAGGCCAACTTCAGCTTGTCAAACACCCAACAAATCAAACCATCAACTACCCACCTGGAACTACGTGTGGCTTGATTCCACTGACTGTGGATACGTAGGCAACCCTGATCGGGTTCAGCTCACCTAGGATAAAACCCTTATCCTATCCCAGATTACTTTCAACTTGTACATTACTGTTCATATAACATTTTTCAGCATATAGATGAAATACAAGCTTCTCTTATGGTTTCCCCCACTTTAATTCAGACTTAGGGAGTAGGTAACCATCTCCGGATGGGAGTTTAGGGGTGCCTAACACCTTCCCCTAACTCAAATGAATCCTTACCTTGAACTCTATTTCCAGACCAAAGCCTTATCCAACCTTTTAAGGGACCCTATTTTCCCTCACAATCTAAATAGGTGGCGACTCTATCTTTTCAACATTTTTAGCACTATTCCTCATCGGGTTCAATCCTGATCGGGAGTGGGGGTTAAAATCCAGGGTCTACAGCTTGGCGACTCTGCTGAGGACTCTGGTTTCACAGACCAGTATTCGAGCCAAAACCTAAGTCTGAACTGAACAAGGGAAACCATATCAGAAACTTTTATTTATATCTATATGTTGCTAATTTTATTAATCTGCACATATGCTAACTTATACTTCTATCATTCATCGAATCTCAGACATTTGTTTGCCAACTTAGCAACATGCCTAGGATTCCATTTTTTATTCATTGCTTGATTTTGATTATTGTATTCATATACATTCATATTCAATGCATACCATAATAAGGACCCTCTCACCTATCTAGTTGGATCCGGTAAGCTTACAATCGAGGGATGGTTATCCCCGATGCTGGAGCCCAAAGATCTGTGGAAAGCACTGGTTGTAGACCGAGAGATGGTTATCTCCGGTTAACGCAACTGGTCTTTCCCGCTTGCACCAATCGTCCCTTTTCAGGTATGTTCTATACCGGGGAGTCGCATATACGGTCAAGTGCTCATCAACCTTTAGACAAAAACCTTGCATACACCAGCATAAGCATATATACTATAGGTCTTTGTTTGGGCATAAACCAAGAACACCTGTCAGGAGGGACTACCTTATCCTTATTCTGTTACTGGTTTAAGCTACTCCTGTATCATTTGTTTAGGTATAGGGATAATCTTATCCCTATACTTAACCATTTTTGGAGCTTGTGTGAGCCTTGATTGCTAGATAGGTTTAACCCTAATCTATCCTTTAGCTAACTCAATCATGTGAGGTTTAAAAGCCTAGAATCTAAAGCGAATCATATGGAGAATCCATTGATTCATTTCGATCTTGACCCATTGGGCTCTGGCTCCCAACAACCCAGATAAGTGAAATGGACCTCTGTCCACTCACCTCATTGGATCACACATTGAGCTGACTTGTCCATTTACTGAGTATACTTGCTCAGTTCATTTGACTCAATTTAATTCATTTATTTCATTTGTGTGTATCAACACATTCAACATGCTAACAATTGAAATTTTGTGCATCCATCATTCTTTGTACATTTATATTCATGACCAGACAAGGGGCAACGTCCCATGTCGAAACGTCATCCATTAGATCATATGTGTGTCGCATCACTACTTTCATCATTGTCTTAACTCAGTCTTCCTTCAGCATCTTGACCGTCGTCTGATCCATCTGTACATACATCTTATTACCACCCAGTTTATAGCACCCTGAGCAGAAGCAGTACTAAGCTACCTGCCCTCTTCGAGATGACTCCAGTAAGCACAAGACTAACTGATCGAGATGAGCCAGTTGTCGAAGGTTTGGAAACCGACCCTGACAGCCCAATATCTCCTCAACATGTACTGCAGCAAGTCCCTGATTTAGAGTCAAGGGTATTCGGGACTGAACAAGGCATCCTAGAGTTGAAAAACATCATGCAGGATATCTTGAATGCCGTGAATAGGGAGCAACCGTCCTCCTCTTCTATCCTGATCGCCGAACCACTCGCCTTAAACCAATCAAACCCGTCATCTCACAACCCACCACAATCAAATCCACCACCTCACAACCCAGTACCTCCAAATCCACCATCTCATAATACATCACCTCCAAATCCACCATCTCATAACCCACTACCTTCAAATCCACCATCTCATAACCCATCACCTTCAAATCGGCCATCTCATAATCCACTACCACTGAACCAACATCCTTCAACATCCCGCCACCACACATTGGCCAGTATCAGGAAGAGGAGGCAAGGATTGCCCAAAATACAGGACAGCCAGGCATATCAACCAGCTCAGCACATACCCCAGACTTCTACAAGGACAGGATTGAGAGGTTAGAACAATTGGTGAAGAGGGCCCAAGGGTCCTACAACTTACCATCCACGGACTTCCGAGATATGTGTCTGCATCCAGGGATTCAATTACCTCGAGACTTCAAAATGCCCGAATTTGAGAAGTACAACGGAAAAGGATGTCCAGAGACACACCTGAAAGTCTACTTGCGGAGAGTTGTTCCAACTAGAGCACGGTGACAAGCTGCTGGTGCAGCTATTTCAGAGAAGTTTGAAGGGACCAGCCCTACAGTGGTTCACCAAAATTGACTCAGCCAAGGTCCGTACATGGGAAGGCCTCTGTGAGGCATTCATTGCTCAATACTCTTACAACATTGACTTGGTCCCACAAAGAGCAGATCTAGAGAGAATGACTCAGAGAGAGAATGAATCCTTTATCGAATATTCTGTTCGATGGAGAGAAAATGCTAGAAAAATGAACACTCCTCTGCCCGAGGATGAGTTGGTGACCACGTTCCTCCGCACACTCAAGCATCCATTCAAGACTCTGCTAGCAGCCCAACCTATTTCCAACTTCAGCACTATGGCCAAATGTGGGGCCAGGATTGAGGCTACAATGGGAGATGTAGGAGCAGTCGACATGTTCTCAGGATCCAAGGGGTTGTCATCCTCTAATCGTCCTCAACCACCACGGAAAGATACACGGAGAAGAGAGGATGAGGTACAAATGGTGACAGCAATGCCTATTCATATTCCCCATTTACCCCAGCAACCTCGACAACCAGAGCAGACTCAGCAACAGCTTCCCTCGCAGCAAATGACCTTTGAACAGAAAAAGAGAAGAGTTTTCTCGCCCTATGCCATATACCAATTCGCAACTCCTCCCTTACCTACTAGGACAAGAAATTGGTCACGCTGAGGGAACCCAAGCCGCCACCAATCACGCTGCCAAGGTCATACAGGGCTGACCACCATTGTGGGTATCATCAAGCCCCGGGGCATTCCACCGATATGTGTTTTGAGTTAAAGCACACAATCCAAGACATGCTTGAAACGGGAAAGATTGAGTTTGCACCAGGGAACGCCGACATCAACCAGGTCCCTCTCCCTAATCATGCACCAGCAGGAAACCGAGGTGCACCAGCCTGAGTCGCTCTACAGCCGATTTTGAGCAGTCCCACCAGTTTTTTGTCTTTTTGGTTTATTCCTTAATTTCTCCTTCTTTGAAAATGGCCATGATGGCCCAAATCGAAGTCTTCCCTGCCAGTCAATATATTGGCCAGTGGCCACCTGTCTTTATCTTTCGTAATAAGTCTGTACATCCGTTCATACTATAATGAAATCTCCCACTTTTGTTAAATCTGTCTTGCTTATTACTCCGAGATGCCTAGTTTTGGGAACTGAACTAGATTCTAAAGCCTTTAAAGGATAATTGCATGATCATCGGGTGAGTAATCTAAAAACTCATAAACTAGAAAGGTATTCTGCTCCCTAAAGATTTCAAGGCGAGCTACTGAATCCATCAAAAGACGAGAAGCAAAGGAGCGACGAAGACCTCCCCGAGCTATCAAGCATCAAACATATTTGAACGAGGATAATGCAATGACCACACATGCTCTTGACCAATCAGAGAAAGGATAAGAGGCCATCCTTGGTTAACCCTTAATATCTCTTTCGTACCCATGCAATAATTTACGCTAGTTAGCCCATTGAGCCTAATAGCCTTTTTTTCTAAACCCATATACTGGGGCACCCTATCAATGACAAGTCAAACAGAGAAGAATTCGACCAATCAAAAGCGAAGCTTATTTTGAACTACGGCATGACCTGATTCCACTGACTGTGGATACGTAGGCAACCTAAAACAGGTTCGGTCACATTATGGCAAATCTTCATCAATACCGGACAGCTATCCCTAAACAAAAAAAAAAAGAAAAAAAAAAAAAAAGAAGGGAAAATCTCCAGAATGATGAAGAGAAGCCAACTGGTTCCATCTGTGCGTGTGCAACAAAAACATTTTAGGGTGCCCTACCCCGACGAGAAACTTTGAGCCTCAATCATTTCTACCCTTACTACGTTTCGTCCTAGTAACTAAGCCCTCCTTGATCTATGAAAGGTCTTGAGCATCAATGGTCAAAAACATTATTCTCTACCATTTTACCAGGCAATGACGGGAGAAGACAAATCAGCTTATCAGAAATCGCAGGCCTAGTGAAAACCTGAAATGGCACTAAGGCGCAAAAATTATGCGAGCCCAGCCCTGACATTGTTGTCAGGGGCAAAAAAGGGAACAAATTGATCAATTACGCAGGCATGAGTGAAAATTGGAAACGGCCTCATTGCGCAAAAATTATGCGACCCCAAGATTTGGTCATTCCAAGGGCAAAAAAGGGATAAAGAAATTTTCTGATTTCACTGGCTTAGTATGGAATTATCAATCCTGCTAGTGCGCAAAAATAACGTGAACCCAGTCCTGGTGAAACCCGTTAAGGTCCAGGGGCGAAAAAAAAAAAAAAAAAAATGGAAAATCGTAAAGTGCGAGCTTTTAGATCAAGCGCCACCAGCAACAATCAGCTAATGCAGTCAAGTACTATCTTATGCATCAGGCATCTGGCAAGGACATCGAGGAGCAGATTTACCTATCTATTTCAGGAGCTATGAACCCAGACTTATTCAATTACTTTCTAAGGCAAAGGAATCCTAGGTAAGCTTCCCATCAATAGGCAATATCCGACATCTTTCAAAATACTTATGTAAATCTGTCAGTCTGTCAAGTCATTTTTTCCATCTATCACCAAGACGTCAGTTTACCATGTCAAGTCAGTCGGTTAGAGTCGTGTCTTCGTGTAAAGTCAGCTCAAACTTGGCTAATCCTTTCGGTGGTGCAATCGGTTCT
>CM026555.1:25594201-25786916 GCA_015143295.1 Tetracentron sinense | reverse complement strand
TTTGCCTAATCTTGTGCAGGTCTCAAAACGTCCCGAATAAGCGGACCATACCGCAGTTGTTCCAATTAATTCAGGCCCAACACCTTTCTTCCCCAACTACAGCCCAATCAACGGGATTACACGCGTTTCGTACAAAGCCGCAAACGGCCTCATCTGTCGGCTTGCCGATAATTTTTGGATGTAGGCGAATTACACCAAAAGTTGGTGGATCTGCCCAACTTCCCTTGAAGTCTAGCATACTCACGGAGCATGTCTTCTATCACCTGATTTATCGCCGGTTTTGCCCATCCAGCGTGGATGGAAAGAGACACGACTAAGTAGAATCGGGAACCCATTGCACCTGAAAACTTTTCCTAAAATTCTGGATGGAAGTCGGGTCCCGATCCGACACAATGCTCACGGCCAACCCCGTGCAAGAAACCCGAACTATTTCTTTGATCGATACAAGTGACACAAACTAATTTGAATGGAAAGTAGTAGCGGCTACGGTAAGAAATGGAGCGGGACTTTGTCAAATGGGTCCACCACAACCTAGAGCATCGGTCTTTATAACAGTCTTTGGCAACACCAAAAGATGTCATAGAGATGGGGGGGGGGGGGGGGGGGGGGGGGGGGGGGGGGGGGGGGGGGGGGGGTTATGTTTCATGCCCACTCGGGAATAGGGGAGGACTGTAAAAGTCGTCGTCTCAAATGTTCTACTTTCACCTGTTGGCACACCAAACACCGTGCCACGTACTCCATAACCTCCCTCTTCATGTTTCGCCACCAAAAGTGACACTTGAGGTTCTGGTACATCTTCGTACCCCCAGGATGCACTGTATACTTTGACCGGTGAGCTTCATCCATAATCTCTCTTCGAAGGTCTGCATTGGTTGGGACACAAAGTCTTCCCTTGAATGTAATAGCGCCCCGACTAGTGAGAGAGAAGTCCTTACTACCCTTGGCAACTTCCTTGTCCCGAAAAGCCAACAAGTCAGCATCTATGGCTTGATAGTCTTGGATCAATCTATGATGTACGCCTGACCGTGACATTTTCCAAAATAGGGCTACGGACGGAATCATTCACACTGATGTCTAGATTAGCCAAATCTTCTAATAATCTCCATTCTCGCACTAACATGTGAACCAACAACCCCGGTGGTTTCCAATTCAAAGCACCAGCCACTACATTTGCTTTTCCAGGGTGATATTGGATGGTGCACTCGAAATCTTTCAAGAATTCTATCCAACGCCGTTGCCGTAAATTTAGGTCTTTCTGGGAAAAGAGGTATTTGAGACTCTTGTGATCCGTGAACACATAGAACTCTATCCCGTAAAGGTAATGGCGCCAAATCTTGAGTACAAACACGACTTCAGCAAGCTCCAAGTCGTGAGTGCGGTAATTCTTTTCATGCTCCTTCAGTTGTCTTGATGCATAGGCAATGACTTTCTTGTGCTGCATTAGGACACATCCAAGTCCCACATGTGAGGCATCATTATAAACCTCATAACCAACATGTCCCAATGGCACCGTAAGGACGGGAGCTGTGGTGAGGCGTTTCTTCAACTCTTGGAAACTCACTTCACATCGGTCACTCCGACTGAACTTTGCTTTCTTCCTTGTCAAGTAAGTGAGAGGTGCAGCCAAACTGGAGAATCCCTCCATGAATCTCCGATAATAGCCTGCTAATCCAAGGAAACTCTGTATCTCAGTGACGCTCTTGGGCCTCTCCCAACTCATAACTACCTCTATCTTTGCCGGGTCAACAGAAATGTCCTCGACCGATACCACGTGGCCTAGGAATGCCACCTTCTCCAACCAAAATTCACACTTGCTCAACTTGGCATATAGCCTATGTTCTCTCAACATCTTCAGAGCAAGGTGGAGGTCTTTTGCGTGATCTTCTCGTGTTTGGGAATACACTAAAATGTCGTCGATGAATACAATCACATATCGATCCAAGTACGATCGGAACACCTGGTTCATCAAATCCATGAATGCCGCCGGTGCATTCGTCAGCCCAAAAGGCATGACCAGGAACTCGTAATGCCCATACCGAGTCCTGAAAGCCGTCTTCGGAACATCCTCCGACTTGATTTTAACTGATGATACCCCGATCTAAGATCAATCTTGGAGAAAAATCTGGCTCCCTTCAGTTGGTTGAACAAGTCGTCTATCCTTGGCAAGGGATAACGATTCTTAATAGTTACCTTGTTCAACTGACGGTAGTCTATACACATTCTCATCGACCCGTCTTTCTTCTTCAGAAAGAGGACTGGAGCTCCCCACAATGACACACTTTGTTTGATGAAACCAAGTTGTTGTAACTCCTCAATCTGTTTCTTCAATTCTTCAAGCTCTATTGGGACCATTCTATACGGTGCCCTTAAAATTGAAGTGGTGCCTGGAGCAAGCTCTATAGCAAACTCGATCTCCCGATTCAGAGGCAATCCGGGAAGTTCTTCTGGGAACACATCCAAAAACTCACTCACGACCGGAATAGCCGAGGAGCTTTGTGCTTCTGGGTTTGCTAAGCTCAAAGCTGCTAGGCGAGCAATATCCCTTTCTCTCAATCCTCAGAAGTGAAAAGGCTTGACCCCTTCCGGCTTGAAGTTCACCATCTTTTCAAAATAGGCAACATGGCCGTGGTGGTTTGATAACCTTAGCTTAGAATCCTTCAAGCTTGCTCCCTTGATCTCAATCCCAAAGCCCTTTTTGGATTTTGCCTTCAATCTCTCCTCCTCCTTTTCCCCTTCTTTCTCTCCTTAGGCTTAGAAAATCCCCAAATGGGATCCCTAAACAAGACAAGGGTTTAAAACCCCCAAATTCAGAATCTGCTACCGCATGCGATCGATCGCGCACTTATCTACGATCGATCGCGGGTCCTTGCGATCGATGGCACATTAATGCGATCTATTGCACATGAACCTGAATACATTGGTCTGATTTCCCTCTGCATGCAATCGATCGCACACTCTTGCGATCGATCGCAGATCCCTGCGATCTGTCGCACCTGGGGATCCATCTATCGTATCTGACCCCGAGAGTTTGGGACCCAATTTGCCTGCATGCGATCGATCGCACCTGACTTGCGATCGATCGCACCCTCCAGATTTCATTGTTTTCTTCCATTTTCCCCTACTTTGGTAATTCGGCCATAAATTTTGACTCGGTTGTTCAATTTGGACGATTCAATTTGCGTTGAATTCATCTTTCGAAGGGGAAAATTCTTGTCATTTTAGAATTTCCAATTTATTCTTTATTTATTGACCAAATTACCCCTAAAGTCGACTGATCCGCAAATGGGTTTCAGTAACTCGGGTTTTTGATATGTCTGACTTAGGAATACTACTTCCTAACACTTAGAGTTTCTTTAAATTTTCTCATTTCATAGAAATAGGAGGATTACAAAGGCAAAATGCCTTGGCACGGTTTCTAATACATGGTAAAAGTTCCAAGGTTCTACAAGTCTCATCCAATGAGATACTTTAGATATGTTAACCAATATAGAAGACAATGTGTGAATGTAAAATATGCTTTTATTGATTAAGTAGACTAATACAATTCTAGAATTGCTTTCGTGGGCATATATATATCTAACAACCTCTCACTTACACTCAAAGCCAATCTCCTATGTATCTTACACCCATCGACTCTAGATGTTTCTCACACACCTTCTAAGGTAGTGCTTTGGTAAATGGGTCCGCCATGTTATCCGCTTACGCAATCTTGGATAACTCGATGTCTCCTCTATTAATAATGTCTCGAATCAGATGGAATCTCCTTTCAATGTACTTAGTCTTCTGATGTGCTCTAGGCTCTATGGCTTGAGCTACAGCACCACTGTTATCACAATAAAGTTTAATAGGAGATTCAATCGATGAAACAACACCAAGTTCAAGAATGAACTTCTTTATCCACACTGCTTCCTTTATAGCATCACATGCAGCAACATACTCAGCTTCAGTTGTTGAGTAAGCAATTGTTGTTTGCTTGCAACTCCTCCAACGAAATGCTCATTTTCCAAGAGTAAAGACAAATCCTAAGGTGGACTTTCTATCATCAACATCTGCCTAAAATCTGAATCTGTGTACCCTACAACAGTCAGATCTTCTCCACTGAAACCAAACAGTGGTGTATAGTCCTCCTCAGATACTTGAAAAAGTGCTTAACTGCTGTCCAATGCTCGGGACCCGGGTTTGATTGATATCTACTCACAATGATCACTGCGTGACAAATATCAGGTCTTGTGCACAACATAGCATACATAAGACTTCCCACTGCTGATGCATATGGGATATGGCTCATCTGCTCTCTTTCATTATCAGTCTTTGGAGACTTTGATTTGGAGAGGCTAATTCCATGACTACAGGGTAAAAACCCTTTCTTGGAATTTTCCATGCTATATTTACGCATGATCTTGTCAATATAATTGACTTGGGACAATCTCAGCATCCTTTTCTTTCGATCTCTAAATAATTTATGACTAAGAATATAGGAGGCTTCACCAAGTTCCTTCATTGCAAAGTTACATGACAACCAGATTTTAACAGTTGATAACATTCCTACATCATTCCCAATGAGTAGAATATCAACCACATAAAGAAATAGGAAAGTTATTGCACTCCCACTGACCTTCTTGTACACACATGTTTCATCCATGTTTTGGTGAAAACCAAACGGTTTGATTGATTCATCAAAACGGATATTCAAACTCCGAGAAGCTTGTTTAAGGCCATAAATGGATTTTATCAATTTGCATATTTTATTATCTTGGCCATAGAGTTCAAAACCTTCAGGCTAGTCCATATAAATATCCTCTTGAATGTTTCCATTCAAGAAAGCGGTTTTGACATCCATCTGCCATATTTCATAATCATAGTAAGCAGCAATTGATAACAGAATTCTGATGGACTTTAGCATTGCTACTGGTGAAAAGGTTTCCTCATAGTCGATACTATCTCTTTGACTATACCCTTTCGCCACAAGCCTTGCTTTAAAGGTCTCTACCTTTCCATCGGACCCACGTTTCCTCTTGTAGATCCATTTTGTCACGACCCAAAATACCCCCTAGAAGTTAGGATACTCTGGTGACGTGAACTCATTACCAAACCATCCCATATAACCTGTAAATCTTGTACAACGTATAAGACATGTGATAGCGGAAGCGTAATACCAATCTATATATGGTAGCGAAAGTGTACTACAAAATTTCTATCCATACTATATGTCTCAATTTATACATGACCCAAAATAAAGAGCGAACATACTTGCTCAACAAAATTTATGTACAAGGCTCTCCCTCTCGTCACTCATGATGGGGCCACCTAACAAAAGCCTTCTGCTCCTCCTAAGCCCTCTACTGTTGAAGACTACCTCAAGTTTCCTCCTCCTCAACATACCCTTCCTCGAGCCACGGCTCTTGAGAACGCTCACCACAAATGTCGAAGGGACCTGCCGAAATAATATGTACAGCTGAGCATAGAATACTCAGCGTATACAAACCACTAAATAGTAATATCATAAACAAGAATACAACATACATATCACAGTTTAATCATCTCACATGCATTCCTGAAATCAGAGCGAGGAAAACAAAATCATATCATGTACATATATCTCGAAAAATACTATCGGAAAACATCTTTTTATCATCTTTTGTCTTTTACATCTTCTTATCATCTTTTGTCGAAAACATTTTCTTGTCATCTTTTATCATCTTGTACCTTTGCATTTACGGGTATTTAAAATACCTTGGCTTTTATCTTTTATTATCCTGTACGGGTATTTAAAATACCTTGGTATTCATCATTTGCTACCTCCGGAGTCGGACAACGAGTACATGTACCCACGTAAGCTGGGTGGCCTAATGTTCTCCTCACCTTCGGCTACCTTCGGGGTAGACGACTAGTATCCATCTCCCTTTCGGGCGGCCTGCTATCACCGGAGTCCGATGCCAGTATCCCTTTCCCTTTCAAGCGGCCTGATATCGTCGCATCCCCGTCGGCTTTTTCCGTATACTTTCCATCTTATATTTCTTGTAACATCTTGTACTTCTTGTACTTTCCATATACATCTTGTGCTTCTTGTACTTTCCGTATGTATCTTGTGCTTCTTATACTTTTCGTATACATCTTTTACTTCTTGTACTTTTCTTATACTTCTTTTGGTTCTTGTACTGTTCATTTGGTTCATTTGTATTTTATACTCTTCTTCTTCTTATTCTTGTATTGCATCTTATATACATATACTTCTTCTTTTGGATACCCATAATATAGAAAAACTCGATCATGCATATGCATATGTGTCCGTGTAGCAATTGTGATATAACATAGTAGACATTTAAAGGAGACACTTTGCATATGATCATATGGCTAATGCTTAACATAATTCACCCATCACAATAATCCATATACAATAACATTACATCATCCAATCACATTGAAATTAGGTTTTTCTACTTGTTTGTCCCAAAACTTGTGGCTTTTAACATGCTTTTCATCTTTGGATACTAACATATAAAACATCTCAAGAAATACCATTTTTTTTATTTGTTGGTTGAAAGAATAGCATCATCACATTTAACTCACATCATCATTCATAGGATTTTATCTTGATATAGAAAGGGATCCATGAAATCAATGGCTATGAAAGTTGATTTACACAAGTATAAGGCTATTTATGTCTATATTTATCAATAATAGTTTATGAAATTAGAACCTAGTAGAGTGTATCTACCTTTTGCGATGAAATCCCTTTGATCCAATACTTGAAGAAGCTTGAGGAAGGTTGTAGAAGTGAAACCCAAGCTTGTGAATGAAGATCCAAGCTCCAATGGCGTGTGAAGATGAGATCCAAGCTTGAGGAAGCTTGGGAAGTGATGATTCGAGCTCCTCTTTGATCTACTACAAAGCCCCCTTTTGGAAACCTAAGTTTCCTCCTTTTTCTCTCAAAATATCATTCTCTAGGTGTTAGAAACTTTGGTTCCCCGAAAATGGGGTATTTATAGGTGTTTGGGTTGAGAAAAACCCTAAAAAAAACATTTCTGAGCGATCTCGCTCAAACGGGCTTCCATCTCGCTCGAGCGGGTTGCTCCCAGGACTCAAAAATTCAGTTTTGGTCTATCTCGCTCGAGCGGGTTTGGATCTCGCTCGAGCGAGTTTGTCTGTGAAAATGCCCTTTGGTATTTTGGGCATAACTTTTGACTCGTTGGTCGGATTTTGACGATTCAACTTGCGTTGGATTCCTCTTTCGAAGGGGAACAACTTTCATGTTTCATAAATCTTCAAATTTTGAGTTTTAATCTTCCAAAAATGGTTCTAAAGCCAACTGATCTGCAAATGGGTTTCGACGGTCCAGATTTTCAACAGTCCTGACTTTGGAAATCGGACTTTTGCCTCAACCCCGGCTCAAAATCAGGGAAAGTGATCAACATGAACCTTGAAGAGGATTCCAATACCTTTCAAAAAACTCAAGAATCACTCGATTCCGATCATCAGTGATCACACTAGAGCTTCTTGAAGTTGAGGGCAATGCCAAAATATGCCTCTTCAACACCTAGAATGAGTTCTTTCACTCTCTTTTCCCTCGGTTCCAAAACCCTACTCACACCTCATAACTCGTTCTCCATAGGTTTTTAACCCACCTCGGTGATCTTTAAATTCACACCGACATGCATGAGAAGCCCTGACCTCTTTATGCCTTGCGCACTAGCACTATTCACCGCACCATTCACTTATAACTCATTAAACACTTAAAGCATTTTATACCCATTTCTTTTACCCACTTAGTGTCGCGACCCAAAACCCACCCTAGGAGTTAGAGTGAATCTTGGACGACTCAATCATGACTTACATGACTTGCTTGACAAACCAACCTGCAAAAACCACAGAGCATATACAATAGAAGACATTATAGCGGAAACATAACTGTAAAACACAGCGGAAGTCTAACAAACCTCTAAGTATATACATATGGTCCAAGTTTATACAAAAAGTAACCAGAAGAAAGTGCGGACAGACCCGCCAAAATACATGGATATAATCTCTCATCTCACCCACAGCTAATCCACTCAGAATCTACAACCACCTAATGGTAACCCTCTACTGGAGGTTCCTCAAAAGGCTCCTCGACGTACTCCTCCTCCACCCATGGACTCGGAGCACAGATATCAAATGGAGCAGCTGCTCCGCCGTCACCTGCCGACATAAGAAGTACGGCTGAGCATGGAATACTCAGCGGGTACTAAGCACTAACCAGTAGTCATAGCATACAGATAGCATACATAAAGGAGGAAGCAAGTTGCATATATAGAACATGAACAATTTATATCATACAAGGAAGCAAAACAATTTATAATCATGCTTGTATTTCGTAGAAAGCCGATGAAACCTCTTGAAAACATCGTGCACTTGACTTGACTTGAAAATACCATTTCCGTGCTTGAAACTTGTTATGTTGTCTTATCTTGTCATATCATGCGTGTCATGTCATGTCATGCGTGTCATGCGAGTATCATGCTTGCTTGTTCATAATTTAAACATGTTCACATGCCTAGTTGCCGTTCATAGTCCGTCACAACTAGTACCCTATATGCAGATGGGTATGCCTAGTTGCCGTTCATAGCCCGTCGCAACTAGCATCCATGCAGAATGTGAATGCCGAGTTGCCGTTCATAGCCCGTCGCAACTAGCATCCATGCGGAATGTGAATGCCTAGTTGCCGTTCATAGCCCGTCGCAACTAGCATCCATGCAGAATGTGTGATGCTATGTTATGCGTGTCATGCCATGCTATGCTATGCGTGTCATGCGATGCTATGCATGTCATGCGAGGGGATGGGAGACCTTTCCCTATGCAATGCATGATTGTCTTGCCCTTGTCAGAAGCGGAGTGAAACATATCTTAGGATATGCCCCACCTCTATGTCCCATACTCAAAACATCGGTAAATCACGTCATTTCATGCGTGCTCGTGAGATCGTGTGCATACTTGCATTTGGAATTAAATATGACAATTTGGAGTGATTCACAAGGCATAGCATATAACAATTTAAGTAATTAATAATCTACACATTTTAAGAAATGTAAGAAACACACTATCATGAACCCTAACAAATTTCAAGAGCAATTAAACATGGGTTCCCTTAATTTATCATTTATTTCATTCACCTTGGCATTTCATCAAACATGTGGTGTTCATTATTCACTTAAACCTAAATCATGCTTTTCTATGTGGGTTATGCTCACATCACACTTGTATGTTCATTATTAGTACAATGCCCTTTCCCATTCGTTCATCACATCATCCACACGGCATCCATTCGCCAACATCCATCTCCATTCACCATTCATACCACCAATCTCATAACACATATATAGGTGAAAGAAAACAAGAAGAAATAAAGGAAAAGAGAAGCTATAACTAGGAGGGTAGTAAGAAGTACCGACCTTGAAAAGATGAGGAAGAAACCCCTCTTCCAAACGACCGTGAGTTGCTGCCCTAGCTTGGAACACGAGCTCCACCCGAGCTTGAGCCGAGATCTTGAAGGAAAACGTGCTTGAGGATGATCTAGGGTCTCAAACCCCTTTGATTCCTCTTCAAAATGGAAACCCTAGGTTTAGGAAAACCTTCTCCTTTCTCTCTATCTCTCAAAAACTCTAAGGGTTGAGAATGAGCCCTAAAGGCTCGGGCAATCCTATATAAGAAAAGGTATAACACCCGAATGCCGAAAATGCCCTTAGTGAAAATTCTGCAAAACGCGCGGACCGAGCGATCGGTGGTTATGACCGATCGATCGGTTGCCTACC
This sequence comes from Tetracentron sinense, assembly GCA_015143295.1. Lineage (NCBI taxonomy): Eukaryota > Viridiplantae > Streptophyta > Magnoliopsida > Trochodendrales > Trochodendraceae > Tetracentron > Tetracentron sinense. The sequence continues at coordinate 25,777,128 of CM026555.1, read as the reverse complement.
GAGCGATCGGTGTTTATGACCGATCGACCGGTCAAAAACTCACTCTCTGGAAAATTTCCCCATACAAAATTTCTGACCGCGCGATAGCTACCGATCGATCGGTTATGGACCGATCGATCGCTGACTGGACCGAGCGATCGGTTCTCTGTATGTCTGGACTGTTTTGACCATATCTTTTGACTCGCTCGTCGGATTTCGACGATTCAACTTGCGTTGGGTTCGTCTTTCGAAAACGCACATTTCTGACGTTTCGGAATTTTCGATTTCTCCCTTATTTATTAATTAGACTACAAAAATGGCCAATTAGCTACGAAGGTGCTATTCATTAAGGATGAAAAAGTCCGGGGTGCTACACTTAGAGTATATTTATACTCTCTCTTTGAGACTCAAAACATGTACCTAAACCCTCACTTGACTCACCATAATAACCAAAACACCAAGGAAGGCCTTAGGCCTTTACACACATCATATAAGGGAACTATTCACATGAACAGTGAACTCAAATTCCGGGGCTCTACACATTTGCACCCAATAGGTCTAATTCCCTCAGGCTTTTCAACCAGGGTCCAGACTCCATTTGAGTACATGAAGCCCATTTCAGATTCCATGGCCTTATGCCAATTATCATAATCAATATCACATATTGCTTCGTGATAAGTGTAAGGATCTTCATCTAAGGAATCTGATTCTATAGAATATACCTCATGCTGATAAGACAATCTATCTGGAGGTCGACTGATCCTAGCATTTCTCCTAGGCTGTTGTATATTTAAAGGTTCAGTTAAGATGAAATTAACCATGGTCACTTATCCTGATTTTTCTCTTGAAGATCTATTCTAAATCCATCTTCTCTATTCAGGATCATATCCTCTTCTAGAAAAATGGCATTCCTGCTTACATACATTTTTTTGTTCACTAGGATTATAGAAATAATATCCAGGAATTTCTTTTGGGTATCCTATGAACAGGCACTTCTCAGTCCTACTTTCCAACTTGTCAAAAGTTCTGTTTTCGCACATGAATAGGACAACCCCATACTCTAGCATGCTTTAGACTAGGCTTTCGACCCATCCATAGCTCAATTGGAGTTTTGGAAATAGACTTAGTAGGTACCCTATTCAATAGATAGATTGTAGTCTCTAACGTATATCCCTAAAAAGAAATTGGCAAGTCAGTATTATTCATCATTGAACAAACCATATCTAATAGAGTTCAATTATCTTCTTTCTGAAACATCATGAAGCTGAGGTGTTCCTAGGGGAGTCCATTGGGATTAAATACCATTATCTTTAAGATAATCCATGAACTCATTCGAGAGGTACTCTCCTCCTCGATCGGATCTGAGAGTTCTAATACATTTACCTAATTGCTTTTCTACTTCATTTCAGAATTCTTTGAACTTTTTAAAAGATTCCGACTTGTGTTTCATTAGATATATATAACCATATCTTGAAAAATCATCTGTGAATGCAATGAAGTAGATAAAGCCACCTCTGGCTGAATGATTCATAGGTCCACATACATAGTGTGAATCAATTCCAATATACTTGTGGCTCTCATAGGTCTGCCTGTAAATGGCCTTTTGGTCATTTTATATTGCAAACAAGGTTCACAAGTTCGACAAGGTTCAACATATAAATGGTTTTAAGGACCATCCTTTACCAGTCTGTTGATCCTATCCAAATTTATATGGCCTAACCTGAGATGCCATAAGTATGTTGGATTCACAGAATCTCTACCTCTTTTCTGAGGTGTCACACTTGTGGACTCTTTATCCTCAATGTTATTAACTGAATTTCTTATAGGATCAAGATAATAAAGACCATTAGACAATGTGTCAGAAACAATAAAACTATTATTGTATTTGATAACTACATTAGTATCAAAATTCACTAAATAACCATTAAAGATTAAACTAGAAACAGAAATCAAATTTCTGCACATGTCTGGCACATATAAACAGTCTTTTAAAACCAAAATCCTATCTAAAGAAAATTCTAAAATATAAGTTCCGATGGCGATCGCATACTTGCTTCTGTTCCCATCCTTATCTTGACTTCCCCATTACTGAGCTTTCTGCTCTCCTAAAACTCCTGTAACATATTACAAATATGTGATGTAGATCCACTATCTACACACTAAGAGTTTGAAGAACCAATAATGAAATTGGATTCAATGATGAAAGATTCAGACATACCTTCTAAAGGTCTGTCCTTGAGGGATGCTAAGTAAACTTTGCAATTCCTCTTCTAGTGACCTGGTTTCCTACAATAGAAGAAAATATTATGATTCTTTTCCTTGTCCTTCTTCTCATAAGCTTTCTTGTTCTTACCCTTCTTGCTTTTGCGGAATTTTGAAAAATTGGACTTCTTCTTTGTAGCGCCCCGGAACTTTCATCCATATATTGGAACTTGTGCTAAGATCTCAAGCCTTTGTAATCTTTCATTTTCCATGAATTGAGAATTTTGAAAGTTTGGGTAGTCTTAATTGAGTATTAAGGAATGTTGATGGGAGTCAAAATGGAAGTAAAAAGTGCTCTAAATGTTAAGGTGGGATTTCCTAGGTCGGACATGTTGAAAACCTGGGCTGCTAAAACCCAATTTCAGAACAGTCAATTTTAAGGGCATTTTGGTACATGAATAAAGGAGAAATTGAAGATTCTAACATACCAGAATTATTCCTCTTCGAATGACGAGTCCACCACAAGTTAAATCGTCAAAATCCGACAAGCAAGTCAAATGTTATGGCCAAAACAAAAAAAATGGACTCAGTGTCAAAATTTGCAGAGCACCGATCGCTCGGTCCAAAGTAGCGATCGGTATCTATCGACTGGTCCAAAAATTTGTATGGGAAAAAATTTCAGAGAGGGTGTTTTCAACCAATCGCTCGGTCAAAAACACCGATCAATCGTGTAGAGCCCCGAATTTCACATGCACTGTTCATGTGAGTAGGGTTGTGAATAGTACTGTGAACAGTGTCAATTCAAGGGTTTTCGAATATAGTAGCCAGGCCTCTCATGCATATAGGTTGTGCCTAATGGGTTACCTTAGTTGGTTTAAGAACTTATGATCGTGAGTTATGAGAATGGAGTAGAGGTGGGATTCAAGGTAGATGGGGTATGAAAATACCCTGAATGTCAAGAGGAATGTCTTAACATTATCCTCAACTTTGAATAGCTCTAGTTTTCTCACCTCATATCGGAATCAAGTAATTCTTCAACCATTAGAACCGTATTGGAATCCTCTTTGAGGTTCATGTTTAACGTTTTTCCATATTTTGAGTCTAAGATAAGTCAAATGTGAGTTTTCCATCATTTTTCTGCTGAATTTTCTGACACAATTACCTTTATGGCCACTTTGGACCATGAATAAGGACAAATTAAGAGGTGTGTAAAACATGAAAATTGTTTCCCTTTCAAAGACGAGTCCAATACAAGTTGAATTGTCAAAATACAATGAGTGAGTCAAAAGTAATGGTCAAAATACCAAACAACAGAAATCCGGACAGCTCTCAGGGATTTGGACAATCGATCTTCCACAGATGACGATCGATCGTCAGGAGCCCAGAAATCTAGATAACTTGCGGGAACGTGGACAATCAATCGTCCCAACTGACGATCGATCGTCAGCGCGCGATTTGGTTTTTTTAAAGGCACGGAAATGAGGGTTTTAAACCCATTTGTCTATAAATAGACAACCCATTGGGGATTTTGCTTGCCCAAAACCTTGAAAGAGTGAAGGGGGAGATTGAGAGAGGAAGAGAAAGAAGATTGGGGTTTGTGGAGTAAAGAAGAAGAAGATCAAGGGAAGATCCCTCTCACCATTTCAAGGTTGGATCCTCTTCCAAATCAAGTGGGATTTTCCAAATCAAGGAGGATTTCATCCAAGATCAAGAGGAGAAGAGGGTTTGATCTGCCCCAATCAAGCATTCTTCAAGCAAGGGTTCTCCTCTACCATTGGGGTTTCAAATCCAAGGTTTTTCTTCAAGATCAAGCATTCTTCAAGCAAGGGTTCTCCTCTACCATTGGGGTTTCAAATCCAAGGTTTTTCTTCAAGATCAAGCCTTGATCTCAAGGTTAATACACCCTAACTATCTCACTTAGTATTAACTTAGTTTTTCTAGAAATTAAGTAGGATTGAGCATGTGCATTTCCAATTTCTTACCTAAGATCAATGATGCCTAAATAATACAAGATAACTAAGTGGTGAATGATGTGTGAGATGTTGGATGAGGTGATTAGATGCCCTATGGTTGTGATGAATATTGTGTCATGGAAAATGGTGGATGGATAATGTATGAATAATGGACACACCAAGATGTTTAATGAAATGCATGATAAGGAAAATGTAAGAATAAGGACTACACCAATGTTGCATGTGAAGTGTTCGATAAAATACATGAATGGACTTGAAAACCTAAGACTAAAGAATTGGAATTCTACAAGAGGAGAGAATTGTTGAGAGGTCAGCCCAGTGGCTCAACACAGCCGAAGAAGAGGGCCAGAATGACTCCATACCAGTCCTCAGGACCTACGCAGGTGCAGAGTCATTCTCTTGCACCTCAGGCCCCTCACCCTACTACTACGCAAGTTACTCAACTGGTGCAACCATTATCTTCTACATCTGCGTTCGAGTTCTGCAGTTACTGTAGGAGGAAACACTTGACTGGGGATTCCCGAGCTCTTACAAGAGCATGTTACCATGATGGTGACACGGGACACCGAATAAGAAATTGTCCAAGCGGTCGGCCACGTGCTCAAACTCAGGGAAATAGACTCCCAAATCGACTGCCCACGCAACAGGAGTCTTTTCAGGCTTCGAGGCCCCAGTAGCTCATACAGTCTCCACGTCAAGCTAATGAGGGCCAAGTCTTTGCCATATCAGGACAGGGTGCTCAAGTGCCAAATCATGTTGCATGAGGGCAGAGAGAGATAGAAATTTTGTTTTGTAAAGGATAATGTAATGTCATATTACGGTATGTTACGTATGTGTATAAATGTATTATATTTTGTACGAAAGTTTCTATACTTTCATGGGTGTTTGGTACTATGTAAAAACCTAAGTGCTTTGTCAGCAAGTGAGTGCCTAGCCTCGTGTTGGTCGATGAAGGAGTAGTATGTCCTTTCCGTATAAATAGGTGGCTGAGTTCGATGTCTTTAGGATTACAGGTTGAGTGTGGGGAAGATATGTCCGCCTGATTTTGTGTAGCCCAAATTTTGAGGACGAAATTTATATAAGGGGGAGAGAATGTAGTGCCCCGGAACTTTCATCCATATATTGGAACTTGTGCCAAGATCTCAAGCCTTTATAATCTTCCATTTTCCATGAAGTGAGAATTTTGAAAGTTTGGGTAGTCTTAATTGAGTATTAAGGAATGTTGATGGGAGTCAAAATGGAAGTAAAAAGTGCTCTAAATGTTAAGAAGGTGGGATTTCCTAGGTCGGACATGTTGAAAACCCGGGCTGCTGAAACCCAATTTCAGACTAGTCAAATTTAGGGGCATTTGGTACATGAATAAAGGATAATTTGAATATTCTAAAATACTAGAATTGTTCCACTTCAAATGACGAGTCCAACGCAAGTTGAATCGTCAAAATCTGACGAACGAGTCAAAAGTTATGGCCAAAACAGAAAAATGGACTCAGTGTCAAAATTTGTAGAGCACCTATCGCTCAGTCCAAAGTAGTGATCGCTCGGTCCAAAACCGAGCGATCGGTATCTATCGACTGGTCCAAAAAATTGTATGGGGAAAAATTCCAGAGAGGGTGTTTTTAACCGATCGCTCGATCAAAAACACCAATCGATCGGTAGGCCACCGATCGCTCGGTCAAAAACACCGATCGCTCGGTCGTAAGCACTAATCGCTCGGTCGTAAACACCGATTGAAAAAGGAAGAGATCAAGATCAAGGTTGATCCTCCCTATCAAGCAAGAGCTCCTCCATTCTTCAAAGAGGTATTCTTCTTCAAGCTTGGAACCCTAATCAAAGGTTTCCTCCAAGATCAAGCATTGATCTTCAAGTGTGCTTCCTCCTCAAGCTTGAACTCTAAATCAAAGGGGTTTTCTTCCAAACCAAGGAATGATCCTCAAGGTTAGTACACCCTATTAACTACCTTGGTAATGACCTAGATTTCTTTGTGAATATAGTGTATTGATCTCCCCCATTTTTCCTTGTTGTGGTAATGCTTAAATATCCCTAAATTAAACAAGATAAAGAGGGTTGTGGATGTACAAATGGATGGTGGTTGTGGCGATTAGATGTCGTATGGTTGTGATGAATGTATGTTGGAAAATGGTGGAAGGGCATGGTACTCATAATGAATATACCTATGTGTTTGACAAAATGGATGAATGAGATAAAAACCTAAGGCTAAGAACAAATGAATGAGAATGAAGAAAATGTGGCATGCAAGGTGTTTGATTAAATGCATGTGTAAAATGTGAAACCTAATTTATGAAATATGAGATAGAGATATTTTCCCAAGAATTGTAAAAATGATGATATGCATTATGAATTCCTTAAATCTCTCATGTGCCTATAATTGTTCAAATGCTATATATTATCCTCAATTTTTCCATGTTATTATTATGTTCACAAATTTCACCCATAAGCACGCATGCATGCATGAATCGGCTTTTCAAGTATATGTATATAAGAAAACAAAAAGAACAAGAAATGTGAATTTACGACAAGTATGATAAAGCCAGACTTCAGGCCGGTCAAGGGTAGGGCATATCCTAGGATATGTCATGCCTGGCTCCCAAGAAAACATGACAAGGAAAAACAAAAGAAACATGGAAGGATGTTATTGTTCTAAGACCAGGTACGGGCACTAACATCTGTTCCCCAACAAGTATGAGAGCATGCTGGTATACTAAGACCAGGTACGGGTACTAGCATATGTCTCCAAGTAAAATGACAAGCATGAAAAGATACTAGTGTACTAAGACCAGGTACAGGCACTAGTATCTGTTTCCAAGACATGAATAATATGAAAGTATACTAGTGTACTAAGACTAGGTACAGGCACTAGTGTATGTTTCCAAGACAAGCATGAAAGGGTGTTAATGTACTAAGACTAGCTACGGGCATTAACATCTGTTTCCAACAAGTATGAGAAGATGCTACTATACTAAGACCAGGTACGGGTACTAGTATTTGTCTCCAAGCAAGAATAAAGAAATATGGAAGGGTAATAATATACTAAGACCAGGTACAGGAATTATCATCTGTTCCCATGCAAGCAAGTACAAGAAGGCTAATGTGTTTCGTTCCATTATAGTCTGGGCATTAATTAAGCAAGACAAGAAGCTAGTATGACCGTCCAAGTCATAGTTCGGGTACTAGTTAAACATGACAAGCAAGAATAGCAAGAATCTCATAAGACATGTAAGGAAACCACAAGATGCATGAGACGCATGAGAATCCCACGAGGTAATTAAAAACAAGATTGGTTAAAGCATGAATATAAGGCATGATTTACTATATGATATTTAAGATTTTGCATTTGTTGTTTTGTCTTAGCTTCCACACTCTGATTATATGAATGTGATGAAGAACTGTATTACGTATGTTATGTTATCGTTATTACTATTGTTAGCTAGTAGCTTGTACTCAGCCATACTTTTATGTCGGCAGATACACTATACGATATATAGACTCTGGTCCCTTGGATCGAGGTTGCTCAGGGAGAGCAGGAGGTTATTCGGATGGTTAGCCAGACGTTAGGGGTTGGCGTGTGGCCATAGGGTTGGAATGAGAGAGAGAGAGAGATGTATTTTTCAATTTTCTTTTAGGGATTCTCAAGTGAGCTTGAGTGGGTAACTCAAGCATTTGTGCCCTTTGTGATTATTGTAGTTTATTCAATCGTTGTTTATGTTGACACTTGAAATTATATTTATTTTAAAGAAATTTTTGGGTCACTATTTGGCCTGCCTTGTATACTCTTTGTAGGATTGATTTAAGGTCAAGTCACGTCGCCAAAGTATCCTAACTCCTAGGGGGTATTTTGGGGCGCGACATTCTTTTTCTTGCCTTTGCCCTTAGGCTTAGGCCTTGAAGGTCCAACTCCCTCTGCCACATTTGCATAGAACTTTGTACGCTTCATAAGGTCCTTAGCCCCTTGCAACATGTTTAGGAGCTCTGGCAGAGCAGTCTCCAATTTGTTCATGTTGTAATTCAACACAAAAACATAAAATAATTCCGGGAGAGAGTTCAGGATCGCATCCGTTTAACTCTGTTGATCAAGATCTGCTCCAAGAGTCAAGAGTTCATTAATGAACCCCATGATCTTGATAACATGCTCCCGGACTAGGCTACCATCAGACATTTTGGTCCCCATCAGTCCTTTCATTGCCAACTGCCTAACAATCCTGTTTTGTTCCCTAAACATCTCCTTGAGATTAGTCAGTATGTCCTTAGCTATAACAAAACTCTCGTGTTGTTGCTGAAAGACATTTGATATGGATGTAAGCATGTAGCATTTGGCCAAACTATTTGACTCATGCCACTTTGAGGCTTTCTCAACTGCCTCCGAGGTCTGAACTACCTCATCAAATTCCGGGTAATCAGAAGTGATGACATAAGTTATCTTCTGAGAGATAAGCACAATGTCAAGGATTCTTTTCCAATCCACAAAATTAGGACCAGTCAAACGATTCTCTTCCAGAATCTTGGAAAGAGGATTCATGGCTATCTACACAATAAAATGAGCATAAATTATTAAATTAATTTTCACACATATATTCATCGGATTTTTGGGATTTTAAAATCTGCGATGATCCTCTCATCTTTCTTCAAATTTCGTCATTCTCTTCATTATATGAAATTAGGGAATAAACCTTTTATTCCAGATGAGTATTGGGATCCTCATAATGCATATGTAATCTTCCAATTTAGGATAGTACCACACATGCACTAAAAGGTGGATAGCAACCATTCATCACTGAGCATCACATGAATAACTCCTTATATTAATCAGTGATTCCAAATTTTCTTGCGACCTCCAAAGATAACATGACTATCATTGTTTTAGTCGTCAGGTTTCCTTGTTTAAGTGAAACCCATTATTCTAGTTCGTCATATGATCAAGTAAGGCTGAGCCCCTATTTTAGTTGACACTTCTTATCAGGCCATACACAAACTTATCTACAATAGAAATAAGGCTCTAGGAGTTTAAGTCAGACTGAATTCCGTCAATACATTTTCGCAAGACAAGACTCGGGCCAAATAATTCCTAGTCTTATTGATAATGGAGGCCTTAGGATTAATAATCTCATTTATTATCACTTAATATTTTTCTTGAAGGGAACAAGATTAAACAGGCATACTCATAATATAAAAATTCATCATAGGAATTATGAAAATTTTCTATAACAGGATTATCAAGGAGTGAGAAACTCCCACTAGCCCTCCCAGGGGGTTTTGATTATTAGGATTTTCACCTTATAATCAAAACCTACTCATCCCTATAACCTCAGGGTATTTGGATGTTAGTTTAGTGATCCATCAACCTTTTGTAACGATTATCTTTTCAGACACGATTATCCAATAATCTCGTAAGCAAAAGTTTCACATTAAAATTTCCGCATAAGTCACAAACTCTACGTCCAAAGTAGTACTAGTAATGCGTTGTGTCTAAATATAAACAATTTACAATTAAACACAACTCGTTATTTAGAGTATAATCCAATTATCCTAAATTATCATAAAAGTCATAATCACAATTATCAAAGCTTCCGAGCTAAAGGAAATACTATTAATCATCACATGAATAATAATATAATAATTATAATCATATTATAATCTCACAATGGGTTCACAAAAACCATACAACTTTATTTTATTACAACATGGGAATTAAATATAGCCCTACAACTATCTGCTATCTTGCAATGGTTCTCCGGGCAATTCCTTCGGTTGATTTAGTCCTCCATAAATCAGCAACCCTATTCTCAAAATAAGAAAACTGGGAGGGGAGGAGAAAGAGAAGGAGGTACGATTTATGGAACCCATCCAACACATAAAATAATAATTATTTATCATGATAAATATAATAAATATTATTTATGATAGCTTGGGGCTCTCATAATAAATTAAAAAAATTAATTTAAATGCTAAAAAAGATCTCGAAATCCTTAAGGGTTATAACCAAATTTATATATCTCTAAATACCTATCCCTATTTAAATTTCGAGAAGTTTTGGAATCATCCAAAACTAAAATTATTATCACACCAATTTCTAAGGGCTTGATTACTCCCTCAATAACTAGAGGGGGATCCCTTAACCCTAACAATAATTATCTAATCATCAAGTTGTGACCAAGAATCAAAAAGATTCATCACTTACGGTAATCAAAATTTATGGGGAGCTAATCTTGATATAATAAAATTTGATTATACAATAAAATCAAAGAGAAGCATAGCCAAGACTCTGATACCACTGAAAGTATGCCTCTTTTTTATTTTAGAAAACAGTTCTTGGGGGGGCATACAAAGAATCCCAAGATCTGACTAAGATTCTAATTGATTTTATTCAATGAAGTTAGAAATCACAATCACCTTTGCGACTTTGAAATTGTTAAGTCAAATCCACGATAGAATGATAGACCGGCAAAACTTCACAAGCGTAAAGTCTCCTTCGCAATCCACACGAACCTTCTTTTTTCTTTGAAGCTTTCTCTAATGGAAGCTAATGGCCCTTCCAAATTTCCAGCTCTACAATCTTGAAATAAAGATCCAATTTTTATTGATCAAGAACCTTCTTGATCTTCTTCTTGATATTCAAAACTAAGAACACAAGAGAGAAGAAGAAAGGGGGAGAGTGTGTGACCTTACACTCTAGAGAGAGAGAGGGGAGGGCATGAACTTTGAGGAGAGGGGAGATTAAAAATCTGGAAATTTTTATTGTCCTCACAATAGTGGACGTCCACCGCTTTAAATAGGATAGCTTGGGTTGCTTGCAACCCAAGTCTCCTAATCCTTATCCAATAAGGATTCCTCAATTGTTTCTTTAATTGAATTCTCCTAATTAATTAGGATTAATCTATAATAGAAACTAACCTTATCCTTATCCAATTAGGAATCTTGATTAATAACAAACTAATAGAATCTCAATTAATTAGGGATTCTTTAATTAGTAACTAACTAACTAACTAACCTTATCCAATAAGGAGTCATTATTTTAGAAACTAATTAAAGCAAGGCTATGACCTTTAAGTGGGCGTCCCACCCTAAGTGGGCCCCACTCCACACGCCCCTTAGGGTTATGGTCACTTTATATGATCTTTCATAATAATCCCCAATGGGTCCTACCCATTTGGTTTTTCACATTTAATGTGATTCCATCTTTTAGAGCTTCAGTATACCATATAGTGATTACTTAGAGAAATTAATTAATTCAATTATTAATTAAATTAAATACTTTAATAAGGTCCTAGTGTGTGGGATCTAAAGGGATCTCTTATTTCCAATTGTGGGACCATGTACTCAACCTTTTGGTTAAAGTATTGTTACTAGGAAAAACATTTCCTACACTCCATTAGGATTATAGAATTTTATCTATATCCCTGGACTTCCACCAATCACAATAATGTCCATTAAAACAATGTGATTAACCTCCGGAAAATAGAGAATTACTTGCAGGTATTTCTATCTCAAGATTTGTTTATAGATGCGTCCCTCCACTTCCAATATTGTTATAAGCTTACGGGACAATATCTAATATTGTCTTTAATCCCTGGCTTATATTGAGAACTCATTCTCTTTGATACTTTTAGTCAAACTTGGACTTTCAAAATGATTTAGAAATTCTTTAAAAGAAATAATAATTACATTTCTTTTATATAGAAAATAAACTTCTCGATAAAACAATTTCATCGATAAATACTAGCGCTGGGTTTTTCAAGTCCGGTTTTGACAAGTTACAACTCAATATAAATTACTCTAAAAGAGTAGTAGAATCCTTGTTGAGCGTACACACACTTCTTCTAATATAGCGTACATAACCCAACAAGCCCGTATTTAGTCCAGTATGTTGGACATTGACGATTGGCCACATCAAAGCTATATAGGCAAATATTAGAGAAGATGTCGACCTCTCAGGTTAAGGACAATCTATCAAATTGACCACCTTAAATATAAAGACAATATATTTCTACGGGTATCCACTAAGCGATCCAGTTGCAATATAAGTACTTCTTACTTATATCCACATCTTAGTCAAGAGACCCTTCTCTTAGTGATTAGGATTCATCACTCCATCATATGGAACTAACAATGTGTAAGTTAGTAGGAATACATTGTCCAAATGTTTCCTGAATAACTTAGAAAAATACTAGGTCTACAAGGAACCGGAAAACCATATCTCCTTAGGATTCAATTATCAACTAATTTGATGGTTTTCCTACAATGTTACCTAAAGGACAAAGTAGTCTAATCCAATGAGATACTTTAGATATGTTACCCAATGTAGAAGACAATGTGAGAATGTAAAATATGCTTTTATTGATTAAGTATACTAATACAATTCCAGAATGGCTTTTGTCGCGGCCCAAAACCCACCCTAGGAGTTAGAGTGAATCGTGGACGACTAAATCATGACTTACATGACTTGCTTGACAAACCACCTGCAAAACACCCACAGAGCATATACAATAGAGGATAACAGCGGAAGCATAACTATAAGACACAGCGGAAGTCTAACAAACCTCTAAGTATATACACATGGTCCAAGTTTTAATACAAAGAAATCAAAACAAAGAAAGTGCGGACATGCCCACCAAAATACATGGATATAATCACTCATGCTCACCCACAGCTAATCCACTCAGAATCTAACACCACCTACTGATAACCCTCTACGGGAGGTTCCTCCAAAGGCTCCTCGACGTACTCCTCCTCCACCCATGGACCAAGAGCACAAACATCAAATGGAGCAGCAGCTCCCTTAGAACCTGCCGACATAAGAAGTACGGCTGAGCATGGAATACTCAGCGGGTACTAAATACTAACCAACAGTTATAGCAAGAGATAGCAATGCATACCCAGGATACAATATAGATATATATGAATCAGGAATAGTTAATATCATACAAAGAAATAAGGAAATTCATAATCATGCTTGCAGTTCATGAAAAGCCGATAAAATCCTTGAAAAACACCATGCACTTGACTTGACTTAAAATACCCTTCGCGTAATTGGAAACTTATTTACCGTGTCATGCTTGTCATGCTTGTATCATGCGTGCCATGTCATGCTATGCGTGTCATGCATGTATCATGCTTGCTTATTCGGAATTTAAACATGTTCACATGCCTAGTTGCCGTTCATAGCCCATCACAACTAGTATCCTATATGATGGATGATATGCCTAGTTGCCGTTCATAGTCCGTCGCAACTAGTATCCTATATGCTGAATGATATGCCTAGTTGCCGTTCATAGTCCATCGCAACTAGCATCCATGCGAAATGTGTATGCCTAGTTGTCGTTCATAACCCGTCGCAACTAGCATCCATGCGAAATGTGTATGCCTAGTTGCCGTTCATAGCCCGTCGCAACTAGCATCCATGTGTGTCATGCCATGCCTTGAGTGTCATGAGATGCTATGCCATGCGTGTAATGCAACGCCATGCCATGCGTGTAATGCGATGGGATGAGAGACCCTTCCCTATGCAATGCATGATCATCTTGTCCTTCCCAAAAGCGAAGTGAAACATATCGTAGGATATGCCCCACCTCTACATCTCGTCCTTGAAAATATCGGTAAATCACGTTGTTTCATGCCGTGCTCATGTAATCGTGTACACACTTGCGATGGAAATTAAATATGACATTTTGGGGAATTCACAATACATTGCACATTACCATATATACAAGTAATAAATTAAACAATTTAGGGAAAGCGCGAAAACACACTATCATAACCTTAGCAATTTTCATAAATGTTTAAGCATGCATTTTCTTTATTTATTATTCTTTTCATTCATCTTGGCATTTCATCAAACATGGTGTGTTCATTATTGATTTACCCTACAACATGCTTTTCTAGATGGATTTTACTCAAATCATGCATGTATGTTCATTATTGGAACAATGCCCTCCCCATTTTAATCATCACAACACAACCATTGGCATCCAATCGCCCATTCCATCTCGATTCACCATTCACAACCATCCATCTCATAGCACGTGTGTAAATAAAGGAAAACAAAGGGAAATAAAGGGAAAAGAGGAACTATAACTAGGAGGGTAGCAAGAAGTACCGACCTTGAACAATGAGGGGAGAAACCCCTTTCCAAAACGACCGTGTAGCTGCTGCCCTAGCTTGGAGAATGCTCTCCACGAGTGTTTGAGCCGTGATCTTGGAGAAGAGCCGAGCCTGAAGTAATCTAGGGTCTCAAAACCCTTTGATTTCTCTTCCAAAGACAAGCCCTAGGTTGGAATCGCCTTCTCCCCTTTCTCCTATTCTCTCAAACTCTCTAAGTGTCGAATGATGCCCTAAAGGCTCGGGCAAGACTCTTAAGGTAAGAGTAAACCGACCAAAAGACCATAATACCCTTACTGAAATTTCTGCAAAAACGCGAGTACCGAGCGATCAGTGTTAATGACCGATCGATCGGTTGCCTACCGATCGATCGGTTTCATAACCGAGCGATCGGTTAAAATTTCACTCTCAGGAAAATTTCCCCATACAAAAATCTTGACCAGGCGATAGCCTCTGAGCGATCGGTTTTGGACCGATCGATCGCTCCACGGACCGAGCGATCGGTGGTCTGTAGGTCCAAACTATTTTGGCCATAAATTTTGACTGACTCGTTCGTCCGATTTTGATGATTCAACTTGCGTTGGGTTCGTACTTTGAAACCGAACATTTCTTACGTTTCAGAATTTCCAATTTCTTCCTTATTTATTAATTATACCTCTTTAAAGGCAAAATGGCAACGAAAGTGTCATGCATTAAATGTGAAAAAGTCCGGGGCTCTACAGCTTTCGTGGGCATATATGTCTAACAGGTTCATTACCTCTTGGTTAGAGAATTCTCGACCTAGAAGACTTCCTCCAAGCTTTGGCTTACCCGAATGTCGATCACTATACAAGATAAATAAGACATAGTTTAACACAACGATCATCAATATTCTACATCATGATTATACAATTTTCGCAACATAATTAAAAGCATCCAACATCCTATTCACAACCCATAGCCATGCCTCCAATAACTTCACAATAATATCTCATCCTCCATTTCACACACCATTTAAGGTCAAACCACATTTTCAATACAATTATAATCAATTCTTGCATGATAAAACCTTAACTATGTTCAAAAATCTCATTTCATGTTCCATGAACCACAATCTAACCATATTCATGATGAAAGTATCTAATAATCTTGATTCAATCATGCTTAACCAAGTTAAAACTATAGAACCCCGGATCTTGATGGCTTAGTACGATGAATGATGATATGTAATAAAGCTTTAAGAAGTTCTTTTTATGAGTATGGGTGTTTGGAATGAAGGAAGTAAGAGTATGGAATACTCTTAAGTATCAACAAGGGTTTTGCCTTAACATACCCTCAACTTTGAATAGGTCTAGTTTTCTCACCTCTTATCAGAATTGAGTGATTCTTGAACCATTAGGACCATATTAGAATCCTCTTCGAGGTTCATCTTTAGCACTTTTCCATAATTTGAGTCAAAGTTAAGTCAAATATGAGTTTTCCATCATTTTTCTGTTGCATTTTCTGACCTAGTCACTTTTATGGCCACTTTGGACCATTAATAAATAAGAATTAGAAGTTGTGTGAAACATCAAAGTTGTTCCCCTTTTAAAGACGAGTCTAATGCAAGTTGAATTGTCAAAATCCAATGAGGGAGTCAAAAATTATAGTCGAAATACCAAACAGCATAAATCCAGATAGCTCTCAGGGATTTGGACGATCGATCGTCCCAAGATGACGATCAATCGTCAGGAGCCCAGAAATATTGATAGCATTCGGGAACGTGGACGATCGATCGTCAGAGCACGATTTGGGCTTTTTAAAGGCCCGTAAATTAGGGTTTTAACTCCCCTCACCTATAAATAAGGGGCTCAAGTGGGGGTTTTGCTTACCCAAAACCTAGAAAGGAAAAAGAGAGAGAAAGGAAGGAGAAGAGAAGGGATTCCAAAGGGGGTTTTGAATTGGAGAGAAGGTGGAGCTCAAATCAAACTTGGATCTTCAAGCTAGGATCTTCCTCCACTCAAGGTGGGGTCTCATTCTTCCTCCAGCTTGGGACCCAACCTAAGGATTTTCTTCAAGATCAAGCTTTGATCTTCAAGGTTAGTACACCCTTACTAACTTAGCATTAACCTAGCTTTTCTCTTGGATTGATTATGATTGAGCATGTGTAATCCCAATTTCTTACCTTAGAACTAATAATTTCCTAAATCTATACAGGATAAATTAAAGATGGAAGGGTGGATGGAATGTATTGGTGATGTTGTAGCGTCCTGAAACTTTCCCTACCTAATGAATAGTATTCTCGTAGTCAATTGGCCTTTCATGTAGTCCAATTAATAAATAAAGAAGAAATTGAAAATTCTAAAATGCTGAAAATGTTCCCCTTCGAATGAAGAATCCAACGCAAGTTGAATTGTCAAAGTCCGACGAACGAGTCAAAAGTTATGGCCAAAATTGTCACGCCCCAAAATACCCCCTAGGAGTTAAGGGATACTTTAGGCGTGACTATCCGTGCCTGTCAAATCATCCTGTAATGAACAAGGTGAACATACCATAATATAACTTGAATCAGAGTGTGGAAGCTATATCATGAATGCGGAAGCATGAACTAACTTTTTCTTTTCTATGTAGGGTGATCGGTATTCCAAGTGTACATATACAAAATGAAATCATAAAGGTAAAGGTGGACATGCCCACCTATCAAAATATCAAAATACAGAATGAGAGCTTCACTATCACTCCTCTCAACAGTAGTCTAAGTATGGCCACACATCTAGATCCCTATCCGCCTGCGATTGCATTGGGATAGGTGGCTCCCTCTCCTCGACATACTCTTCCTCAACCCAAGGTTCAGGGTCGAGGGCATCCACGGTACCTGCCGACATAAAAGTACAGCTGAGTATGGAATACTTAGCAAGTACAAGCTACTAGCTAAACAGTAGTAATAACATATACAATGGAACATTTATGGCACAATCAGTGAAGCAATAAGGTCATCATATGCATGCATGAAAGCGAAAACCCGATAAAAATCATACTTCAAAATCATGTCTTGTCTTGTCTTGAAAACAGTTGTTTGGGTGTGTTCATGTATTTCAAAACTTGCTTGTCATACTTGAAAAACAATGTGTGGTCTTGGGTCTCGTTCATAAGAATCACGCATGTATCGTGTCTTGCTTGGAATCACATGTCTTGTGTTCTTACTT
The DNA here is from genome assembly GCA_015143295.1 of Tetracentron sinense. Lineage (NCBI taxonomy): Eukaryota > Viridiplantae > Streptophyta > Magnoliopsida > Trochodendrales > Trochodendraceae > Tetracentron > Tetracentron sinense. The sequence goes on along the minus strand of CM026555.1, from coordinate 25,759,700 downwards.
GACTTGCCATGACTTGACTTGACTTGCCTTGTTTTCTTGTGAGCCAGAAGTTAGGGCCCTTGAAGTAAGAATATATATATATGGAAATAAAAGAGGGTACACTAACATCCTTGAATGGCCCTATGTCCGGCTTGATCAACTTGTTTTCTTGTGAGCCAGGTATGACATATCTTGCGATATGCCCTACCCTTGACCGGCCTGGTGTCCGGCTTTATCCACCTGCTTATTTACTTGTGAGCCAGGTATGACATATCCAAAGATATGCCCTACGCTTGACCAGCCCTATGTTCGAATTTATCATTCATTTCGTGAATCACTTTTGTTGTGGTATTTCAAATACTTGTACTTCGAAAACATCGGTTTATGTATGCATGTGTGTTCGTGTGTAACAAAATGTGGCAATTTGTAGCAATCCTGATGACATGTACACTCAAGGGTATGGCATAAGATTTCAATTCTCAATACGATCATGAGCAAGGAATTTAAGCAAGCAAATAGGGTATTTGATCAATTTATCATTTTAAGGGAAATCTACACACATCCTACTTTCATATCCTTCATTAAATCATTAAATCTTCATTTAGGCATTTTATCAAACATTTGGTGAGCATCACATTCATGGTCATTTATTCAAGTTCTTAGTGCATAGATTTCATCAACACATGGGTGCATTTATTATATATGAAATGCCCTTCCACCATTTATCCATCACACTACATACATCACACCACACGGCATCCAATCGCCAAATCCACCACCCATTCACACATCCCCACAAATTCATCCATTTATCTTGTTTATTCTAGTGATTTCACCATAACTTAAGAAAATGGAAAATACAATATCAATTCATTTATTTGAGGGAGAAACCTAGGTTATTACTAAGAGAGTTAGTAGGGTGTACTAACCTTTGAGATCAAAGCTTTGATCTTGAAGAAACCCTTGATTGGAACCCTCAAGCTTGGTGAACGACCCAACCTCGTGATTCTTGCTCGGAAATGATCCAAGCTTGATCTTGGAGCTCCTCTTGATCTCTCACAAAATCCCTCTTTGGACTTTCCCCCAAATTTCTCTTCTCTTATTTCTCCCCTCTTTCTCTCCTCTTTCTCTCCTTTAAGTGTAGAGAATCCCCAAAATGAGGACCCTCAGTAGATCAAGGGTTTAAAACCCTCAATTTCAGCATCAGTTACTGCATGTGATCGATCGCACACTTAACTGCGATTGATCGCGGGTTAGTGCGATCGATCTCGCACATGGATGCGATCTATCGCACATGAACCCGAACAATTTTGTCTGATTTCCCCCTGTATGTGATCGATCGCACACTCTTGCGATCGATCGCAGATCCCTGCGATCTGTCGCACCTGGCCTCCCATCTGTCGCATATGGTCCAGAAACTTTGGGACCCATTTCACTTGCATGCGATCGATCGCACCTAACTTGCGATCGATCGCACTCCCCAGATTTTGTTGTTTTCTTCCATTCTTCTCCCACTTTGGTATTTTGCCCATAACTTTTGACTCCCTCATCAGATTTTGACGATTCAACTTGCGTTGGACTCGTCATTCGAAAATGAACATTTTTGGTATTTTAGAATTTTCAAATTCTTATTTATTTATTAATTGGACTACGTGAAAGGCCAATTAGCTATGAAACACTATTCATTAAGTATGGAAAGTTCCGGGGTGTTACAAAAATAGCAAAATTGACTAAGTATCAAAATTTATAGAGCACTGATCGCTCGGTCAAAAACATCGATCGCTCGGTTAGGCACCGATTACTCGGTCATAAGCACTGATCGCTCGGTCTTTCGCGTTTTTGTAGAATTTCATTAAGGACATTGTAGGTCTTTTGGCCATCACCCCTTGGCTTTATAAGCCTTGCTCGAGCCTAGTGTCGCGACCCAAAACCCACCCTAGGAGTTAGAGTGAACTTTAGACGACTAATCATGGCTTACATGACTTGCTTGACAAACAACCTGCAAAAAAACCCATAGAGTGTCGCGACCCAAAATACCCCCTAGGAGTTAAGGATACTTTGACTCGTGACCGCCGTATCATACCTCCAGTATGATACATAAGGCACACGTGGAAACCTGTCAGAGTACCTGCATATACATAGCGGAAACGAAATAAAATGCACAGCGGAAAATAAAATACTAAACATAGCGGAAGCAAAATGAATACTCCTATAGCTTGGCTCAAGTAAGAACCAACAAGTATACATGTGTGAGAAACCCAAAAGTGGAGTGGACAAACCCCACACTCACATAACAAAATGACACAAGTCCTAAGTCGGTCGATCAACAGAAATCGAAGTCACGACTCCTATCTAGAGCACCATCGTCATGATAGTGATCCATGGAAGGCTCCGGGTCACGGTACTCTTCCTCGACCCAAGGTTCGTCGCCACACAAATCGAATGGAACCCGAGCACCTGCCGATCATAACAATATCGACTGAGCATGGAATACTCAGTGTATACAAACTAATAACAATAAAGCGGTTAGGCATAGAGCATACAAGACATGGAGAATGAAATCCGTAAAATCCTTAAAGCATGGAAACCGTGAAAGCATATATGAGATAATATTCGAAACCAAAACTGTAACCGTGTGAGTCAATCGATAATCATAGCCTTATGAGTTCTTGTGAGTTCATGGAGTTACTTAGAGTCATTATGATCCGTAGAGACATAGAGCATAGAGCAATAACCTTAGAGCATTTCCATAGAGCATAACCTTAGAGATCTTAGAGCATTTCATTGTGATCCGTGGAGCTTGTGAGACGATCTTAGAGCATTATCATAGAGTTTCCTTGTGAGCATGGTATGATCCTTAGAGCTTGTGAAACGATCTTAGAGAAATCATAGAGTTACTTAGAATCATTCATTATTCGTCTTTTCATGAAAAACCTTTATTTGTACTTTGAGAAATCCATGGAAACCATCGGTTCATGCGAGACATGCGAGCATATGCACTTAATAAGAGAAATCATCGTATTTAAACATAGAATCCCTTAGAGGTATTTCATCAAACACTTAGAGTGCATCATAATAGTAACCTTCATCCAAGTATATAATCACACCTTTTTCATACATAAAATCAATACACATAGATAGGGCATAGATAAGAAGGATCATACTTAGTAACTAGTAGGATTGCAAGATTGTAGTAGAGTGTATCTACCTTAGAGAAATCAATGGATTTGACTCCCAATGGCTGGAACAAGCAAGAACAGTGAGTTCTTGGTTGGAAATCACCAAGGGAAGTGGAAGAACCTTGATCTTCCACAAGCTTGATCAACAAGTAGTTCCTCTCCTTCTTCTCTCTCTCAAAATCTCCTAAGATAGGGCACAGAGGGTTTCTGAAACCCTAAGGCACGAACTCAGCCTATTTATAGGCAAGGGGTTGTGTTTAAAGTCTTAAACACCCTTAATGAAGAAAAACTGCGTATGACTGATCGATCGGTGGTATGGACCGAGCGATCGGTGGCTTACCGGTCGATCGGTGTTATGACCGAGAGATCGGTCAAAAACACACTCTCTGGAATTTTTCCCCATACAAAAAAGTTAACCGTGCGACAGCCATCGAGCGATCGGTAGTGGACCGATCGATCGCAGGTAATGACCGAGCGATCGGTGCTCTGTTATGTCTGGACTGTTTTGACCATATCTTTTTACTCGCTCGTCGGATTTCGACGATTCAACTTGCGTTGGATCCGTCTTTCGAAAACGAACATTTCTAACGTTTCAGAATTTCTGATTTCTCCCTTATTTATTAATTAGACCACGAAAACTATGAAAACGGCCAATTAGCTATGAAGGTGCTATTCATTAAGGATGAAAAAGTCCGGGGTGCTACACAGAGCATATACAATAGAGGATATAAACAGCGGAAACATACTCCAACATAGCACAGCAGAAGTCTAAACAACCTCTATGTATATACGAATCCAAGTTTACGCAAAAGGAATCCAAAAGAAAGTGCGGACAGACCCGCCAAAATACATGAAGGTATATCTCTCATCTCACCCACAGCTATTCACTCAGAATCTACAACCACCTAATGGTAACCCTCTACTGGAGGTTCCTCCAAAGGCTCCTCGACGTACTCCTCCTCCACCCATGGACCAGGAGCACAAACATCAAATGGAGCAGCAGCTCCCTCATAACCTGCCGACATAAGAAGTACGGCTGAGCATGGAATACTCAGCGGGTACTAAATACTAACCAACAATTATAGCATAACAATGGCAATACATAATCAGGAGCAATTCATATATGTCAGACAGAAGCAATTCATATCATACAAGGAAGTAAAGCAATTTATAATCATGCTTGTATTTTGTAGAAAACCGATAAAACCTCTTGAAAACATCGTGGACTTGACTTGGCTTGAAATATCTTTTCGTACTTGAAAGCTTGTCTTGTCTATCTTGCTTGTGTCGTACGTGTCATGTCATGCATGTCATGCGTGCTTGCTTGTGATCATGTGACTTGTGAGATACACTTGTGAGCTATCCTTGTGAGATGCGCTTGAGAGATGCCTTGAGAGGGAAGGGAGACCCTTCTTTATGCAATGCACTTGAGAGGGAAGGGAGACCCTTCTTCATGATATGTATGTACTTGCGAGGGAAGGGAGGCCCTTCTTCATGATATGCACTTGTGAGTGAGGGGAGACCCCTTGTGTAATGTTGGTTCTTGTCTTCTTGTGAAAAGCGAGGTAAATAATATCATAGGATATGTCCCACCTCTAACCATGTTCTTGAAAACCTCGATAAATCATGTCATGCATGCCGTGCTCGTGGGAACCGTGTACATACTTGCATTTAAATTTAAATATGACATTTGGGTAATTTCACGATACATATAACATCAATGATTGAGCAATGTAATATTCATATCATTTAGGGAAAGCAAGAAAACACACTATCATAGGCCCTAGCAATATTCAGAATTTATTAGGCATGCATTTCCTAAATTACAACTCACTTTATTCACCTTGGCATTTCATCAAACACGTTATGTTCATTATCGATTTACCCTACAACATGCTTTTCTAGATGGGTTTTTCTCAAATCATACATGTATGTTCATTATTGGAACAATGCCCTCCCCATTATAATCATCACAACACAACCATTGGCATCCAGTCGCCCATTCCATCTCCATTCGCCATTCACAACCATCCATCTCATAACACGTGTAATAAAGGAAAATAAAGAGAAATAAAGGGGAAAGAGGAACTATAACTAGGAGGGTAGTAAGAAGTACCGACCTTGATCAAGTGAGGAAGAAATCCCCTTTCCAAAACGACTGTGTAGCTTCTGCCCTAGCTTGGAGAACGCTCTCCACGAGTGCTTGAGCCGAGATCTTCGAGAAAACCCGGACTGGAAGTGATTTAGGGTCTCAAACCCTTTGATTTCTCTCCAAAATGGAAACCCTAGGTTTAGGAATCGCCCTTCCTTCTCTTCTTATCTCCCAATCTCTCTAAGTGTCGAAATGAAGCCCTAAAGGCTCGGGTTAAACTCTTAAGGTAAGAGTGAACCGACCAATGACCATAATACCCTTACTGAAGTTTCTGCAAACACACGAATGCCGAATTCGTTGAGCTGTGAACAGTGCACGTTGTGCTGTGAACAAGGCTGAACACGTTGTGCTGTGAACAGTGCCGAACACGTTGTGCTGTGAACAGTGCTGAACGCGTTGTGCTGTGAACAGTGCCGAACACGTTGTGCTGTGAACAGTGCTGAACACGTTGTGCTGTGAACAGTGCCGAACACGTTGTGCTGTGAACAAGGCTGAACACGTTGTGCTGTGAACAGTGCTGAACACGTTGTGCTGTGAACAGTGCCGAACACGTTGTGCTGTGAACAGTGCCGAACACGTTGTGCTGTGAACAGTGCCGAACACGTTGTGCTGTGAACAAGGCTGAACACGTTGTGCTGTGAACAGTGCTGAACACGTTGTGCTGTGAACAGTGCCGAACACATTGTGCTGTGAACAGTACCAAACACGTTGTGCTGTGAACAGTGCTGAACACGTTGTCCGTTGTGTTATGTACAACGTGCCCGTCGTGCTGCACAACTTACCCGTTGTAACTGTACAACGTACCCGTTGTAGCTGTACAACGTACCCGTTGTTGTTGTACAACGTACCCGTGGTTGCTGTACAACGGATGCACAACGTATACGTTATCAGAGCTCGAGCTACGTTCTCAGAGTACGTTGTCTAAGCGTTGTCTGTGCCTTATCAGAGCACGACCTAGCGCCTTCCGAGCTACGTCCTTAGCGCATAGCCGAGCTACGATTGCCTGCAGGCCCAGACTGTTTTGGCCATATCTTTTGACTCGTTCGTCTGATTTTGACGAATCAACTTGCGTTGGGTTCGTACTTCGAAAAGAAAAAATTTTGACGTTTCAGAATTTCCAATTTCTTCCTTATTTATTAATTATACCTCTTTAAAGGCAAAATGGCAACGAAAGTGCCATGTATTAAGCATGAAAAAGTCTGGGGATCTACATCCTCCCCCCCTTACAAAAATGTCTTCCTCGAAATTTGGACGGGACATGCATTACAGAATCAAAACAAAAATACAAGCCACATATACAAAACCTATACAAAACTCATACAATTAATTCTGGGTAATTTGCTTTGACTTCAGCTTCACGCTCCCATGTAGCTTCTTCCCGAGCATGGTGTTGCCATTGCACCAGAACCAAAGGGATTGTTTTGTTGCGAAGCACCTGATCTCTCCGATCCAAAATCTGAACCGGCTTTTCAATCAAGGTGAGGTCCTCTCGAATCTCCAACGGTTCCAAGTCTATGACATGCGAAGGATCCGCAATGTACTTCCGAAGCATAGACACATGGAAGACGTTGTGAACTGCGGCCATGTGAGGTGGGAGAGCTACCCTGTAACCGACCTCACCAACTCGTGTGATAATCTCAAAAGGCCCAACATACCGAGGACTGAGCTTGCCTCGCCTTCCAAATCTCATGATCCCTTTGCTAGGAGATACTTTCACAAAAACTTGATCCCCTACTTGAAATTCCAAGTCCCTACGGCACGTGTCCGCATAACTTTTCTGGCGATCTTGAGCGGCTTTTAATCGATCCCGAATGATCTTAACTGTGTTTGTAGTTTGCTCAATCAATTCTGGACCAAGTAATTTCCTTTCTCCTACCTCATCCCAATAGAGAGGAGACCTACAACTTCGCCCATACAAGGCCTCAAATAGTGCCATTTGGATACTTGCCTGATAGCTGTTATTGTAGGCGAATTCAACCAAAGGCAAGTGCTCTTCCCAACTGCCTCTGAAATCCAACATACAAGCCCGAAGCATGTCTTCAATGACTTGGTTCACTCTCTCAGTTTGTCCATCAGTCTGTGGATGAAAAGCGGTGCTGAAATCAAGTCGGGAACCCATAGCCTCCTGGAAGCTTTTCCAGAATCGTGATGTAAATCTTGGATCCCGATCTGACACAATACTAACGGGCACTCCGTGCAACCTCACCACTTCCTTGATGTACAAAGCGGCTAACTGACTAGAGTTGAAAGTAGTACAGTAGGGTAAGAAGTGAGCGGACTTCGTCAAACGATCCACTACTACCCATATCGCATCTGAGCCCCTTGCCGTCTTTGGCAAGCCAACTATGAAATCCATGGATATGTTCTCCCATTTCCACTCGGGAATCGGAAGGGACTGTAATAGACCGGCGGGTCGCATGTGTTCTGCTTTCACCTGTTGGCACACTAAGCACCGTGCCACATATTCAGCAACATCCCTCTTCATATTCCGCCACCAAAAGTGACTCTTGAGGTTCTGGTACATCTTTGTACCCCCTGGATGTACTGTGTACTTCAAACGATGTGCTTCATCCAAAATCTCTCTCCGAAGATTTGCATTGGCTGGAACACACAGCCTTCCCTTGAATGTGATAGCACCTCGGCTAGTGAGAGAGAAGTCCTCACTACCCTTAGCAACTTCCTTGTCCCGATAATCCAACAATTCAGCATCCGTGGCTTGGTATTCTTGGATCAAATCTATAATGTATGGCCGAACCGTGACATTTGCCAAGATAGGACTACGGACAGAGTTATTCACACTGATGTCCAGATTTGCCAAATCTTCTAGTAGCTTCCATTCTTGGACCAACATGTGTGCTAACAACCCCTGAGGTCTTCTACTCAAAGCATCGGCCACTACATTTGCTTTACCCGGGTGGTATTGAATGGTACAATCATAGTCTTTCAAAAATTCCATCCAACGCTGTTGCCTTAGATTCAGCTCCTTTTAGGAAAAGAGATACTTGAGACTCTTGTGATCAGTGAACACATAGAACTCCACCCCATAAAGGTAATGACGCCAAATCTTAAGTGCAAACACGACCGCCGCAAGCTCCAAGTCATGCGTGGGATAATTCTTCTCATGCTCCTTCAACTGCCTTGATGCATAGGCAATGACCTTCTTGTGCTATATGAGTACGCACCCAAGTCCAACGTGTGAGGCATCACTATACACCTCATACCCATAAGGTCCGGATGGCACAGTAATGACAGGGGCTGTAGTAAGCCTCTTCTTCAGTTCAGTGAAACTGGTCTCGCACTTATCACTCCATACAAACTTGGCGTTCTTCCTTGTCAGGTAAGTGAGCGGTGCCGCAAGGCTAGAGAAACCCTCTACAAATCTCCTTTTGTAGCCTGCCAATCCAAGGAAACTACGTATCTCTGTGACACTCTTGGGCCTCGCCCAACTCATGACTGCATCTATCTTCTTTGGATCAACCGAGATGCCTTCTACAGAAACAACGTGGCCTAGGAATGCCACCTCTTCCAACCAAAACTCACACTTGCTAAGTTTGGCGTACAGCTTGTGTTCCCTTAGCATTTCCAAAGCAAGGCATAGGTCGCGTGTGTGATCTTCCCGTGTCTGGGTATAGACCAAAATGTCATCAACAAATACAATCACGCACCTATCAAGATACGGCCGGAACACCCGGTTCATCAAATCCATAAAGGCTGCCGGCGCGTTTGTGAGACCAAAAGGCATTACCAAGAACTCGTAGTGTCCGTATCGAGTCCAGAAAGCCGTTTTGGGAATATCTTCCGCCTTAATCTTCAACTGGTGATAGCCCGATCGAAGATCTATCATTGAGAAAAATCTCGCTCCCTTCAACTGATCGAACAAGTCATCAATCCTAGGCAAGGGATACCTATTCTTTATAGTGACTTTGTTTAATTGCCGGTAATCGACACACATCCGCATCGAGCCATCTTTCTTCTTAAAAAACGACACCGGGGCACCCCACGGTGAGACACTTGGTCGAATGAAGCCAAGGTCTTGCAATTCCTCCAACTGAGTCTTCAACTCCTTGAGTTCAATAGGGGCCATTCTATATGGAGCCCTGAAAACAGGAGCTGTGCCTGGTGCAAGCTCGATCACAAACTCAATCTCCCTATCTGGAGGCAATCCTGGCAACTCCTCTGGAAACACATCCAGGAATTCACTCACAACCGGAATAGTCAATGAGTCCTTTGCCTCGGGGTTAGCTAAGCTCAATGCCGCAAAACGAGCAATATCTCTACTTTTCAACCCACGAAAGTGGAATGGTTTCCCTTCTACTGGCTTGAAGAGTACCATCTTCTCAAAGCAAGCTACATGCCCATGATGTGCTACTAACCAATCCATTCCCAATATAACATTAAAGTCTTGGAATCCAAGGACGATGAGATCAACCGCCAACTCGTGGCTTCCAACTTGGACCATGCTATTTCTATACACTTTATCTGCCAATACGGTTTTGCCGAGAGGAGTCGAAATGGATAACTTCGGTTCTAGCTGAGTAGGCTCCACAGAAAAGCCTTCTGAAAAACTCGGCGAGACAAACGAATGAGTAGACCCGGTATCAATCAACACTCGAGCCAAACACTCATTGATTAGTAGGGTTCCAGAAATTTTTGCTAGTTACGTCAATTCAAGCATCAACAATGTATACACATAGGTATATATATATATATAGTATACCAAGTACGTACACAAGGAATAAAGCATAACATAACAATCACGAATAAAGAAAATAACTCTAAACGCGTACCTTGCACCACATCGTCAGATGCAAGTGCATCACCCTCTGTCAAGGCAAAAACTCGCCCCTGGTTCGCCTGGCGAGACTTCGGTGTAGACCGGGTAGTCTGAGATGACGCCTGATATGATCCTGCTGGGCGTGCTGGTGGACTAATCCCCTGAGACTGGCCTGGTAAATGCCGACTAGGGCAATCCCTGATCATATGGCCCTGGCGACCACAATGAAAACATCCACCCGATGCTCTTCGGCAATCTCCTGCCGGGTGTCTTCGGCCGCATGAAGTGCAGACCTCGTGTGTATAGGTCGGAGGGGCTGAGGTGGAGCATACCTCACCGTCTGAGGTGCAACAGGCCGTGGGGCTGGAAGAGCCTGAGGTCGTGGTGCTTGAGGCACATACTGCCGGGGAGCTGGAGGCGCATAAGTTGGCCTCATCGGTGGTGTTGGCCACGTATACTAATAAGGGCCGGTACGAGTTCACCTCTCTGAAGGTGCTGAACTACTAGCTTGGCCTCTTGCCAACTCCCTTTTCTTGGACACTGCCTCTGAATTGGCCTCGACCAATAAGGCCTTGTCTACTACCTCAGGGTAGGTAGTATGTCTGAAGACCGAAACCTTCTCCATGATAACATCTTTGAGCCCTTGCTCAAACCTTCTTGCCTTCATTGCCTCGGTAGCAACCATGTGAGTCACGAAGCGTGATAGCTCCGAGAACTTGGCCTCGAATTGTGCCACCGACATCAAACCTTGCTCGAGGTTGATGAATTCTCTCTCCTTCTTTTCCCGTGCTCCAATCGGAAAATACTTCTTATAAAAAGTGTCCTTGAACTCCTCCCAAGTCCAAGGTTGACCCTGCATGGTCAAATCTCGCATCCTCAATGCGGACAACCACCAATGGTGGGCTTCACCCTCTAGCATGAAAACTGCCCATGCTACTCTACCCTCCTCTGTAGGCGAGAGGACCGCAAAGATCTTCTCCATCTGGAGGATCCATGCCTCCGCAGCAAGAGGGTCCACACTCCCATGGAAGGGTGGAGGCCTCAATCTCCTGAATGCCTCAACTCCAACGGTACGATGTACTGGAGCTGCGGGCGGTGGAGTAGGTGCCGCCGATGATGGTATAGCCTGCCGAGCTGCCAGTATGGAAAGTGTCTCAGCAATAGAGCCTAAGACCTGGGAGAGGTCCGGCTGCTCATCCTCATCTCTGGAAGAAGATGAAGCTCTGGTGTGTGGTCCACGACCCCGTGTGCCCCGCCTCATGACTAAGGTCCTGAGAACAATAGCACCACATGAGTCTCACTAGAAACCACAACTTATTTCAATGTCATTTCACAATAATTCAATTTGTATTAGTTGTATAATACTAATATACATCACATCCAGTCATCAGAGTATTCATCACATTATACTTATACTTTAGTGTTCTGGCGTATCTAGGACCGTACTTGGTTAAAGCAACCATTTTAGACTAAGACTAAAGTTTAGTCTTAAACTTGGATCAAGACTCTCTTCCGACTTGCTTCCTTCCTAACTTGTTTCCTAACATATGCTCTTGTCAAGCCGTGGTATAAGATTCTAAGTGACCCTAGAGACCTAAAGCCTAAGCTCTGATACCACTTATGTCGCGACCCAAAACCCACCCTAGGAGTTAGAGTGAACTTTAGACGACTAATCATGCCTTACATGACTTGCTTGACAAACAACCTGCAAAAAAACCCACAGAGCATATACAATAGAGGATATAAACAGCGGAAACATACTCCAACATAGCACAGCGGAAGTCTAAACAACCTCTATGTATATACGAATCCAAGTTTACACAAAAGGAATCCAAAAGAAAGTGCGGACAGACCCGCCAAAATACATGAAGGTATATCTCTCATCTCACCCACAGCTATTCACTCAGAATCTACAACCACCTAATGGTAACCCTCTACTGGAGGTTCCTCCAAAGGCTCCTCGACGTACTCCTCCTCCACCCATGGACCAGGAGCACAAACATCAAATGGAGCAGCAGCTCCCTCATAACCTGCCGACATAAGAAGTACGGCTGAGCATGGAATACTCAGCCGGTACTAAATACTAACCAACAATTATAGCATAACAATGGCAATACATAATCAGGAGCAATTCATATATGTCAGACAGAAGCAATTCATATCATACAAGGAAGTAAAGCAATTTATAATCATGCTTGTATTTTGTAGAAAACCGATAAAACCTCTTGAAAACATCGTGGACTTGACTTGGCTTGAAATATCTTTTCGTACTTGAAAGCTTGTCTTGTCTATCTTGCTTGTGTCGTACGTGTCATGTCATGCATGTCATGCGTGCTTGCTTGTGATCATGTGACTTGTGAGATACACTTGTGAGCTATCCTTGTGAGATGCGCTTGAGAGATGCCTTGAGAGGGAAGGGAGACCCTTCTTTATGCAATGCACTTGAGAGGGAAGGGAGACCCTTCTTCATGATATGTATGTACTTGCGAGGGAAGGGAGGCCCTTCTTCATGATATGCACTTGTGAGTGAGGGGAGACCCCTTGTGTAATGTTGGTTCTTGTCTTCTTGTGAAAAGCGAGGTAAATAATATCATAGGATATGTCCCACCTCTAACCATGTTCTTGAAAACCTCGATAAATCATGTCATGCATGCCGTGCTCGTGGGAACCGTGTACATACTTGCATTTAAATTTAAATATGACATTTGGGTAATTTCACGATACATATAACATCAATGATTGAGCAATGTAATATTCATATCATTTAGGGAAAGCAAGAAAACACACTATCATAGGCCCTAGCAATATTCAGAATTTATTAGGCATGCATTTCCTAAATTACAACTCACTTTATTCACCTTGGCATTTCATCAAACACGTTATGTTCATTATCGATTTACCCTACAACATGCTTTTCTAGATGGGTTTTTCTCAAATCATACATGTATGTTCATTATTGGAACAATGTCCTCCCCATTATAATCATCACAACACAACCATTGGCATCCAGTCGCCCATTCCATCTCCATTCGCCATTCACAACCATCCATCTCATAACACGTGTAATAAAGGAAAATAAAGAGAAATAAAGGGGAAAGAGGAACTATAACTAGGAGGGTAGTAAGAAGTACCGACCTTGATCAAGTGAGGAAGAAATCCCCTTTCCAAAACGACTGTGTAGCTTCTGCCCTAGCTTGGAGAACGCTCTCCACGAGTGCTTGAGCCGAGATCTTCGAGAAAACCCGGACTGGAAGTGATCTAGGGTCTCAAACCCTTTGATTTCTCTCCAAAATGGAAACCCTAGGTTTAGGAATCGTCCTTCCTTCTCTTCTTATCTCCCAATCTCTCTAAGTGTCGAAATGAAGCCCTAAAGGCTCGGATTAAACTCTTAAGGTAAGAGTGAACCGACCAAAGACCATAATACCCTTACTGAAGTTTCTGCAAACACACAAATGCCGAATTCGTTGAGCTGTGAACAGTGCACGTTGTGTTGTGAACAAGGCTGAACACGTTGTGCTGTGAACAGTACTGAACACGTTGTCCTGTGAACAGTGCTGAACGCGTTGTGCTGTGAACAGTGCAGAACACGTTGTGCTGTGAACAGTGCTGAACACGTTGTGCTGTGAACAGTGCCGCACACGTTGTGCTGTGAACAAGGCTGAACACGTTGTGCTGTGAACAGTGCTGAACACGTTGTGCTGTGAACAGTGCCGAACACGTTGTGCTGTGAACAGTGCTGAACACGTTGTGCTATGAACAGTGCCGAACACGTTGTGCTGTGAACAAGGCTGAACACGTTGTGCTGTGAACAGTGCTGAACACGTTGTGCTGTGAACAGTGCCGAACACGTTGTGCTGTGAACAGTACCAAACACGTTGTGCTGTGAACAGTGCTGAACACGTTGTCCGTTGTGTTATGTACAACGTGCCCGACGTGCTGCACAACGTACCAGTTGTAACTGTACAACGTACCCGTTGTAGCTGTACAACGTACCCGTTGTTGTTGTACAACGTACCCGTCGTTGTTGTACAACGGATGCACAACGTATATGTTATCAGAGCTCGAGCTACGTTCTCAGAGTACGTTGTCTATGCGTTGTCTGTGCCTTATCAGAGCACGACCTAGCGCATAGCCGAGCTACGATTGCCTGCAGGCCCAGACGGTTTTGGCCATATCTTTTGACTCGTTCGTTCGATTTTGACGAATCAACTTGCGTTGGGTTCGTACTTCGAAAAGAAAAATTTCTGACGTTTCAGAATTTCCAATTTCTTCCTTATTTATTAATTATACCTCTTTAAAGGCAAAATGGCAACGAAAGTTCCATGTATTAAGCATGAAAATGTCTGGGGCTCTACACCTAGGGTCCCCACACACCATCCTTAGAGACATTTTGAGAGAGAGGGAGAGAGAGACTAGGGTTCCAAAAGGTCTCTTCCCATTTGAGAGAAATATCAAAGGTCTGAACACCCTGGATCATCCCAAAGGCTTGAATTTCTCAAATCCACCCTAAGCACGTGTGGAGTTCCTTCCCCAAGCTAGGGCAGCATTTTCCACGACGTTTTTCAAGGGGTTTTCTTCCCCAAATCAAGCATCCTTCAAGCATGGGTTCTCTTCTACCATTTGGGGTTCTAATCCGAGGTGTTCTTCCAAGATCAAGCTTTGATCTCAAGGTTAGTACACTCTACTAACTCCCTTAGCAACAACTAGGATTTCTTGATTGAAAATTATGATTCTTGATCTTGCATTCCCTTCTCTTTGAAATGTACTATTTTCCTTAAATATAATCAAGATAAATGTAAATGATGGGATGTATGGACGTATGATGGGTGGAGGCGATTGGATGCCTTGTGGTGATGGATGTTGTGTGATGGAGAATGTTGGAAGGGCATTGTACAAATAATGAATACACATGTGATGTTTGATGAAATGCACGAACTAAGAACTAGAACAAATGGTTATGAATAATTGCTCACTAAGTGTTTGATGAAATGCCCAAATGAGAAATTAACAAGTTAAAAGAGAATAATGCAAGTATAAATTGAATAGTCCTTCCCAACGTGTTAACCTTGATTCCATACCTTATATAAATGTCCAACTTTCCTCATCTATGATCATAGTGAGAATTAATGTCATATGCTTTTTCTTAATTGTTCATGTCGTCATGGTTGCCACTATTGACAAGCACACAAAAATGCATGCATACATGAACCGAGGTTTTCCCTATATGAGTATATGAATACAACAAGAACAAGATTGTGATTTACAATAAAAGTTGATAAAGCCAGACATCGGGCCGGTTAAGGGTAGGGCATATCCCTACGATATGTCATACCTAGCTCACAAGTTAAACAAGCAAGTTGATAAAGCTAGACGTCAGGCCGGTCAAGGGTAGGGCATATCGTAAGATATGTTATACCTAACTCACAAGTTAAACAAACATGAATATCAAGGGTAGGGCATATCGCAAGATATGTCATACCTGGCTCACAAGAAAACAAGACAAGGAGGTTGGTGGTACCCTTTTCTATCTATATATATTTCGTTGAAGGGAATTTACATTCCCGGCAAGTTGCTTCAAGGGCACTAACCTCTGGCTCACAAGTATATAAGTCAAGAACATGTCAAGAACATGACAAGAACAAGCAAGACAAGTGATTCCAAGCAAGACAAGACAAGCATGCATGATTCTCACGAACAAGACCAAGACAGAACAAGTTTTCAAACGTTGACAAGCAAGTTTTGAAAGAAACACGAAAAGCTATTTTCAAGAATAAGACATAATTTTAAAGTACGAATTTTACTGGAGTTTTTGCATTCATTCAAGCATGTTAAGATTATCATATTGCTTTACTTTCAGTGCTATTTGTTATATATTGCTATTCTTGCTTTATTATTGCTTTAATTGAAGTGTTGAATTCTATCTCGTTGTCTTGTGTGATTGTTATTGTTATGGCTAGCTAGTAACTTGTACTCACTGAGTATTCCATGCTCAGCCGTACTTTTATGTCAGCAGGTACTGAGGATGCCCTCAACCCTGAGCCTTGGGTTGATGAAGAGTATATAGAAGAAAGAGAGCCTCATATCCCGATGCAATCGCATAAGGACAGAGATCTTGACGTGTGGCCCTACTTGGACTGCTGTTAAGAGAGTGAGAGGGAGGTTCACTTTTATATTTTGATAGGTGGGCATGTCCACCTTTACCTTGATTATGTTTTGTATTTATGTTAACTTGGAATACAGACCATCTTATATAGAAAAGAAAAAGTTAGTTTACGCTTCCGCATTCATGTTATAGCTTCCGCACTCTGATTATTGTTGTTATTGCATTATGTTAGCCTTGTTCATTACAGGATGGTTTGACAGGTGCGAATAGTCACCTCTAAAGTATCCCTTAACTCCTAGGGGGTATTTTGGGGCGCGACAGATGTTGGATGTTGAGGCTATTGGATTCCATGTGATGTGATGAATGTTGTGTGATAAAAATGATGGATGGGCAATGTATACATAATGAATGCACCCTATATGTTTGATGACATGTTGGAAAGAGAAAATGTGGATAAATGACTATGAGAATGTTGGACACTACATGTTTGATAAAATGCATGAATGAGTTAGAAATCTAAGACTAAGAAATCATTAGTAAAAAGGTTAAAAAGAGATGTTGCATGCTAAGTGTTTGACAAAATACATGAATGAGAATTCAAGGAAATTAAAGAAGATTATTTAAGCATGATTTATGTAATTTACTTAAAAATATTAACTTTAGATCAATTGCCCTACATGCTTGTTTTAAATTCCAACATGATTATAAAAAGAATTGAAATTGAATATGTGTCCCTTGAATCATCTATGATAGTATGATTGTCACGAATGCCACACACACCAAACACGCATGCATGAACCAAACTTTTTAAGTATAAGTATACATGTAAGAAATAAACAAGTACAAGGATACTCATGTGTTCCGTTCAATCATAGTCCAGGTTTTAGTAAACAAGTGAAATACTAGTGTGTTCCGTTCCACCATAGTCCGGGCACTAGTCAAGTCAAGACAAGGATACTAATGTATTCCGTTCAATCATAGTCCAGGCATTAGTAAACAAGTGAAACACTAGTGCGTTCCATTCCACTATCGTCCGGGCACTAGTCAAGTCAAGACAAGATGCTAATGTGTTCCGTCCCATTATAGTTTGGGCATTAGCAAAGCAAGACAAGAAGCTAGTATGACCGTCCAAGTCATAGTTCAGGTACTAGTTAAACAAGACATGAGGCTAATGTGTTCTATTCCATTATAGTCCGGGCATTAGTCAAGAAAAACAAGAACCTAGTATGTCCGTCCATCTCATAATTCGGGTACTAGTTAAATAAGACAAGAAAGAATGACAAGATCCTAGTATGTCCATCTATTCCATAGTTCAGGTACTAGCTAAACAAGACAAGTGAAATAAAGAATCTTAAAGGATGTGTATAGTAACCGCAAGATGCATAAGATATGTAAGGAAATCACAAGACTCACAAAGTAATAGAAAATACATGTTGGTAAAAGCATGAATTAAAGTATGATGTTCCAGATTGTACAAGTGTTAGTGTTATTTGTAATTGCTTCCTCACTCTGATTATGTTGATACGATGATGAACTGTATCACGCATGACTTATTATTGTTATTACTATTGTTAGCTAGTAGCTTGTACTCATTGAGTATTTCATACTCAGTCATACCTATTGATATCGGCAGGTACACCATACAGTTATCAAGGCGGTTCATGGAGAGTAGGAGTTTGCTCGGATTGTCAGTTAGATGTTAGGGGTTGACATGTGATCATAGGATTTGGATGAGTGAGAGAGAAACATGTATTTTAAGTTCTTATATCTGGGGATATTGGTATCACTTGAGTTGGGACTCAAGTTAAGGAGTTCATGTACATGTTTTAATTTCTATTCAGTTATTGTAAACAATTGTACTTGGAATACAGTTAAGTTATGAAAGAAATTTTTTTTGGTTCACGATTTATCATGCCTTGTATACTATTTGCAAGATGAATTAAGGTTAAGTCACGTCGCCAAAACCTCTTAACTCCTAGGGAGTATTTTGGGGTGTTACAAAAATGGTATTAGCGCCTAGGTATTAGGTCTCTAGAGTCATTTAGAGTTCGATACCACGATTTATATAAGGCATTAAGTCTAAGGAAAGAGACGTATTCCTAGTATAGACTAAGCACTTAGTCTTTGTCTATAACAGGTTGATTTCAACCAAAGTTAGTATCTATTTCACTAGAAAAATTATAAATTTTATATGCTTATACTGTTATGTGTGGTATTGTTATGTGGTATTATATACTATGTGTTGTGTGCATATTATATGTTATATGCTAAGTGAAAACCAATGCCCTATGAACAGGCTCCCCAGTTAGACTCATGAGTTGTGTGATACTCAGGTTAGGGTCTAGCTTAGGTGTTAGTTGACAAAAGGGTGGTAGGTCCCTTGTCATACATTGTGTTATTAGATCTAGGTAGGGATTTGTTTCCTAGTGAGACTATAGGAAGTTCTTTTGTCTTGCAAGTCTAGTGGATTTAGAGTCGTTACGGAACAAGGGACATAGGTTTCGATATATATATGCTGTTATGTGGATCCTGTGAAATTTCATCTATTAAAATATGCTTAATGCGTCTTGCATCACAAATAAGCACAAGTCGCACCTCATATTATAGCAATAAGCCCATATAAGTTCATGCATCCCCATGGCTAGTAGGAACATATACATATATATATATATATATATATATACATTTTTAACGAGCTCAGGAATGTTTGATGCACGGTTCTAGATACAAATGCGCAATTTCGGTAGCACGTTCTAGACCCAGTGCTCAGTCTTAAATGATAAATATATTTTTTAACTCAAACAACAGATAAAATTTTGCCAAGCTCGGGGATGTTTGATGCACGTTTCTAGGTACAGATACGCAATTTCTGCAGCACATCCTAGACTCAGTGCTCAATCCCAACTGATAAATATATTATAAATTCCAATAACAGATAAAATTTTGGACAAGCTCATAGATGTTTGATGCACGTTTCAAGATACAGATGCGCATTAATTTTGCAGCACGTTCTAGATTCAGTGCTCAGTCCAACCGTTCTAGATACAGATGCACGTTAATTCTACAGTTTTAGACCCTGTGCCCAGTCCAAAAGGATAAATAAATTATGAACTCCAAGGGTAGCATGCACTTCATACATAACATAATCATCATGCATCTCACAAAACATCATACATATCATGCACATTAATGCATAGCATAAGCATCAGACATGGCATAAGCATCCCACATCTCATGAGCATTATACATATCATTCACTTCATACATTTCATAATCATCAAACATATTCCTCATGCATCATGTAGATCTTAGAAGCATCATACATGTCACCAAGATTAAGATGATTTTACTTAATTAACTTAAATGAATAAACTACATACTTCCAACGAGCATGAGAACTTAGCTTCGCTAGGAAAACCAGTTGTATGATTATACTTTTATGTGTACTTAGATATATATAATACGCTTATATAGGTTATGTTATTGCTCTCAAGTGTAAACTAATAGGTTAGTGTTAGTCAAAACCGGTTGAAATTTCAACCGAACTTGATGTCGTACGCTAGGAAACATTATTAGTGTAACGCTCCAAAATACCCCCTAAGAGTTAGGCGATAATTTGGGCTTGTTACTTACTACACAACCATCATGCGGAAGCATATAAGGCAAGCTAAATAGTGAACTGAAAATTTCTTTAATAACTTAATTGTATTCCAAGTGCAATTGTTTACAATCATTGAATATAAATTAAGACATGTGCATGGAATCCTTAACTTGAGTTACCAACACAAGTGATACAAATATTCCCATAAATAAAAACCAAAAATACATTTCTCTCCCTTTACATCACTCAACCCTAAGGTCCTATATCACAACCTCTATCATCCTCAATACCTCCCAAGAAGGCTCCGGGCCTCCATAATCCACCTTAATCTACTGTCCTGGGATACCATGTAGAATGAACCTGCCGACATAAAAAATATGGCTGAGCATGAAATACTCAGCGAGTACAAGCTACTAGCTAACAATAGTAAAAACATTAACATGCCATATAGGACACAGTTCATCATAAAGATACATAATCAAAGTGCGAAAGAAAAACAAGATAACAGTTACATAATCCCGAACATCATCAATTAAATCATACTCTAAGTTCATGCTTTATAATACAAATTTCAATATCTTATGAGTCTTGTAGGTTCCTTATGTCGCAACCCAAAACCCACCCTAGGAGTTAGAGTGAACTTTGAACAACTAATTATAACTTGCATGACTTGCTTGACCAAAATAACCAGCAAAAGACCTGGAGCATATACAATAGAGGACAATAATAATGGAAACATATAACAAAACACAGCGGAAGACTAACAGACCTCTATGTATATACATACATGATCCAAGTTTATACAAAAAGGAAACCAAAAGCAAGTGCGGACATGCCCGCCAAAATACATGGGTATATCTCTCTCAACTCACCCACAGCTACACCACTCAGAATCTAACACCATCTAATAGTGACCCTCGACCGAAGGTTCCTCCAAAGGTTCCTCGATGTACTCCTCCTCCACCCAAGGGCTCGGAGCACAGACATCGAATGGAGCAGCTGCTCCGCTATCACCTGCCGACATAAGAATTACGGCTGAGCATGGAATACTCAGTGGGTACCAAATACTACCAACAGTCATAGCATACAAATAGTATACATAAGGCGGGAAACAATTTGCATATATAAAGCAGGAACAATTCATATCATACAAGAAGGTAAAGCAGTTCATAATCATGCTTGCATTTCGTGAAAAGTCGATAAAACATCTTGAAATCGTCGTGCACTTGACTTAACTTGAAATATCATTTTTCGTACTTAAAAGCTTTTCATGTTTTGTCTTGCTTGATCTTGTCGAGCGTGTCATGCCATGCCATGCGTGTCAAGTGTGCTTGCTTGTGATCATGTAACTTGTGAAATACACTTGTAAGATGTACTTGTGAGATGCGCTTGTGAGATGCCTTGAGAGGGAAGGGAGACCCCTCTTTATGCAATGCACTTGAGAGGGAAGGGAGACCCTTCTTCATGATATCTATGTACTTGCGAGGGAAGGGAGGCCCTTCTTTATGCTATGCACTTGTGAGTGAGGGGAGACCCCTCATGGAATGTTTGTTCTTGTTTTCTTGTGAAAAGCGAGGTAAAACATATCGTAGGATATGTCCCACCTCTCAACCTTGTTCTTGAAAGCCTCAGTAAATTCATGTCATGCATGCCGTGCTCGTGGATTCGTGTGCATACTTGCATTGGAATTTAAAGATGACATTTGGGGATTTCACAATATATAGCATGTCGCAAATTAAACAATAAGCATTTATGACATTTTAAAGAAAACAGGAACTCACACTATCAGAAGCCCTAACAAGTTCATAAGTAATTAAGCATGCATTTTCTTAATTTATCCTTCGTTTTGTTCACCTTGGCATTTCATCAAACATAGGGTGTGTCCATTATTTATTTCAACCTAAATCATGCTTTTCTAGGTGGGTTATGCTCACATCATACACGTTTGTTCATTATGGATACAATGCCCTCCCCATTTCATTCATCACATCATTTTCACACGGCATCCAATCGCCAACACCCCTCTCCATTCACGCCATTTACCATTTCAACTCATAATACATTTATAGATGGAAGAAAACAAAGAATACAAGAATAATGGGAGGAAAGAAAACCTATAACTAGGAGGGTAGCAAGAAGTACCGACCTTGATCAATGAGAAAGAAAACTCCTCCAAAAATGTTCGTGAGGCGCTGCCCTATCTTGAAGAAACTCCTCCTCGCGTGCTTGAATCGGAATCTTAAAGCAATCCAAGCTTGAGGTGATTGTGGGTCTTGGAACCCCTTTGATTTCTCCCCAAAAGCAAACCCTAGGTTAGGAAAACCCTTCTCTTCTCTCTTCCTCTCTAATATCTTCTAAGTGTGATAAATGAGCCCTAAAGGCTCGGGCAACCCTTAAGAGGAAAGAGTGAAAAGCCCAAAAGACGAAAACACCCTTAATGAAATTTCTGCAAAAACACGAAGACCGATCGATCGGTTGCCTACCGAGTGATCGGTGAATTGACCGAGCTCTCGACCAAAATTCAACTCTCTGGAAAATTTCCCCATACAAAAATCTTGACCAGTCGATAGCTACCGATCGATCGGTTTTGGACCGATCGATCACTCTATGGACCGAGCGATCGGTGATCTGCAGGTCCAAACTGTTTTGGCTATATCTTTTGACTCATTCGTCGGATTTTGACGATTCAACTTGCTTTGGGTTCGTACTTCGAAAAGGAACATTTCTAACGTTTCAGAATTTCCAATTTCTTCCTTATTTATTAATTGTACTACTTTAAAGGCAAATTGGCTAAGAAAGTGCCATGTATTAAGCATGAAAAAGTCTGGGGCTCTACATCCTCCCCCCCTTACAAAAATTTTGTCCTCGAAATTTGGACGGGACATGCATTACAGAATCAAAACAAATGTAGAGCCCCGGACTTTTTCACATTTAATGCATGACACTTTCGTTGTAATTTTGCCTTTAAAGAGGTATAATTAATAAATAAGGAAGAAATTGGAAATTCCAAAATGTCAGAAATATTCATTTTCGAAGTACGAACCCAATGCAAGTTGAATCGTCAAAATCGGACGAACGAGTCAAAAGTTATGGCCAAAACAGTTTGGACCTGCAGACCACCGATCGCTCGGTCCATGGAGCGATCGATCGGTCCAAAACCGATCGCTCAGAGGCTATCGACTGGTCAAGATTTTTGTATGAGGAAATTTTCCAGAGAGTGAAATTTTAACCGATCGCTCGGTTATGAAACCGATCGATCGGTCATTAACACCGATCGCTCGGTACTCGTGTTTTTGCAGAAATTTCAGTAAGGGTATTATGGTCTTTTGGTCGGTTCACTCTTACCTTAAGAGTTTAACCCAAGCCTTTAGGGCTTTATTTCGACACTTAGAGAGATTGGGAGATAAGAAGAGATGAGAGGGCGATTCCTAAACCTAGGGTTTCCATTTTGGAGAGAAATCAAGGGGTTTGTGAACCCACACTCAACTCAAGCCCATTTTTCTTCAAGATCAAGACACAAGCTCGTGAGGAGCATCTCCTCAAGCTAGGGCAGCAACTCACGGTCGTTTTTGGAAGGGGATTTCTTCCTCACTTGATCAAGGTCGGTACTTCTTGCTACCCTCCTAGTTATAGTTCCTCTTTTCCTTTTATTTCTCTTTATTTTCCTTTATTTACACATGTGCTATGAGATGGATGGTTGTAAATGGTGAATGGAGATGGAATGGGCGATTGGATGCCAATGGTTGTGTTGTGATGATTAAAATGGGGAGGGCATTGTTCCAATAATGAACATACATGCATGATTTGAGTAAAATCCATCTAGAAAAGCATATTGTAGGGTAAATCAATAATGAACACACCATGTTTGATGAAATGCCAAGATGAATGAAATGAATAATAAATAAAGAAATCGCATGCTTAAACATTCATGGAAATTGCTAGGGTTATGGTAGTGTGTTTTAGCGCTTTCCCTAAATTGTTTAATTTATTACTTGTATATATGGTGATGTGCAATGTATTGTGAATTCCCCAAAATGTCATATTTAATTTCCATTGCAAGTGTGTACACGATTACACGAGCACGGCATAAAACGACGTGATTTACCGATGTTTTCAAGGACGAGATGTAGAGGTGGGGCATATCCTACGATATGTTTCACTCCACTTTTGTCAAGGACAAGATGATCATGCATTTCATAGGAAAGGGTCTCCCATCCCATCGCATTACACGCATGGCATGGCATCGCATTACACGCATGGCATAGCATCGCATGACACGCATAGCATAGCATTTCATGACACCCATGGCATGACATGACACGCATGGATGCTAGTTGCGACGGACTATGAACGGCAACTAGGCATACCCATTTGCATATAGGGTACTGGTTGCTACGGACTATGAACGGCAACTAGGCATATCATTCCGCATGGATGCTAGTTGCGACGGGCTATGAACAACAACTAGTCATACACATTCTGCATGGATAATAGTTGCGACGAGCTATGAACGGCAACTAGGCATGTCATTCCGCATATAAGGTACTAGTTGTGACGGACTATGAACGGCAACTAGGCATATCATTCATCATATAGGATACTAGTTGCGATGGGGTATGAACGGCAACTAGGCATGTGAACATGTTTAAATTCCGAATAAGCAAGCATGATACAAGCATGACAAGCATGACACGGTAAATAAGTTCCCAATTACGCGAAGGGTATTTTAAGTCAAGTCAAGTGCATGGTGTTTTTCAAGGATTTTATTGGCTTTTCATGAACTGCAAGCATGATTATGAATTTCCTCATTTCTTTGTATGATATTAACTGTTCCTGATTCATATATATCTATATTGTTTCCTGGGTATGCATTGCTATCTCTTGCTATAACTGTTGGTTAGTAGTTAGTACCCGCTGAGTATTCCATGCTCAGCCGTACTTCTTATGTCGGCAGGTTCTGAGGGAGCTGCTGCTCCATTTGATGTTTGTGCTCCTGATCTATAGGTGAAGGAGGAGTACGTCGAGGAGCCTTTGGAGGAACCTCCCGTAGAGGGTTATCAGTAGGTGGTGTTAGATTCTGAGTGGATTAGCTGTGGGTGAGCATGAGTGATTATATCCATGTATTTTGGCGGGCATGTCCGCACTTTCTTTGTTTTGATTTCTTTGTATTAAAACTTGGACCATGTGTATATACTTAGAGGTTTGTTAGACTTCCGCTGTGTCTTATAGTTATGCTTCCGCTGTTATCCTCTATTGTATATGCTCTGTGGGTGTTTTGCAGGTGGTTTGTCAAGCAAGTCATGTAAGTCATGATTTAGTCGTCCACGATTCACTCTAACTCCTAGGGTGGGTTTTGGGTCGCGACAACAAAATTACAAGCCACATATATAAAACCTATACAAAACTCATTCGAACAATTCCGGATACTTTGTTTTGACTTCGGCTTCACGCTCCCATGTAAACTCTTCTCGAGCATGATGTTGCCACTGCACGAGAACCAATGGAATCGTTTTGTTGCGAAGGACTTGATCTCTCCGATCCAATATATGAACCGGCCTTTCAACTAACGTGAGATCCTCTCGAATTTCCAACGGTTCCAAGTCTATGACATGTGAAGGATCCGCAATGTACTTCCAAAGCATAAACACATGGAAAACGTTGTGAACCGCGGCCATATGAGGTGGAAGGGCAACCCTGTAAGCAACCTCACCCACTCGCGTGATGATTTCAAACGCGCCAACATATCGAGGACTAAGCTTGCCCCGCCTGCCAAATCTCATAATCCCCTTGCTAGGAGATACCTTCACAAAGACTTGATCCCCAACCTGGAATTCCAAGTCCCTGTGGCGCGTGTCCGCATAGCTCTTTTGACGATCTTGAGCGGCTTTCAACCGATCCCGGATGATCTTGACTATACTAGCAGTTTGCTCAATCAACTCTGGACCAAGTATTTTTCTTTCTCCTAACTCATCCCAGTAGAGAGGAGACCTGCAGCTTCGCCCATATAAGGCCTCAAATGGTGCCATTTGGATGTTCGCCTAATAGCTATTGTTATAGGCGAATTCAACCAAAGGCAAGTGCGCTTCCCAACTGCCTTTGAAATCCAGTGTACAAGCTCAAAGCATGTCTTCGATGACTTGGTTCACCCTCTCGGTTTGTCCATCTGTTTGTGAATGAAAGGCGGTGCTGAAATCAAGTCGGGAACCCATAGCTTCCTGAAAAATTTTCCAGAACTTGGACGTAAATCTCGGATCCCGATCTGACACAATACTAACTGGCACCCCGTGAAGCCTAACAACTTCCTTGATATATAGAGCGGCCAACTAGCTAGAGTTGAAAGCAGTTCGGTAGGGTAGGAAATGAGCGGACTTTGTCAAACGATCCACTACTACCCATATCGCATCTGAGCCCCTCGCCGTCTTTGGCAAGCCAACTATGAAATCCATGGATATGTTCTCCCATTTCCACTCGGGAATAGGAAGAGACTGCAATAAACCGGCGGGTCGCATGTGTTCTGCTTTTACCTGTTGGCACACTAAGCACCGTGCCACATATTCCGCAACATCCCTCTTCATATTCCGCCATCAAAAGTGACTCTTGAGGTTCCGGTACATCTTGGTACCCCCTGGATGCACCATGTACTTTGTCCGGTGAGCTTCATCCATAATCTCCCTCCGAAGATCTGCATTGGCTGGGACACACAGCCTTCCCTTGAATGTGATAGCACCTCAGCTAGTAAGAGAGAAGTCCTCACTACCCTTGGCAACTTCCTTGTCCCGATAAGCCAACAATTCAGCATCCGTGGCTTGATATTCTTGGATCAAATCTATAATGTATGGCCGAACCGTGACATTTGCCAAGATAGGACTACGGATAGAGTCATTCACACTGATGTCCAGATTTTCCAATTCTTCAAGTAGCTTCCATTCCTGCACCAACATGCATGCTAATAACCCCGGAGGTCTTCTACTCAAAGCATCAGCCACTACATTTGCTTTACCCGGTTGGTATTGAATGGTACAATCATAGTATTTCAAAAATTCCATCCAACGCCGTTGCCTTAGATTCAGCTCCTTTTAGGAAAAGAGATATTTGAGGCTCTTGTGATCCGTATACACATAGAATTCTACCCCGTAAAGGTAGTGTCGCCAAATCTTGAGTGCAAACACGACTGCCGCAAGCTCCAAATCATGCGTAGGATAATTCTTTTCATGCTCTTTTAATTGCCTCGATGCATAGGCAATGACTTTCTTGTGTTGCATGAGCACACACCCAAGTCCAACGTGTGAGGCATCACTATACACCTCATACCCATAAGGTCCGGATGGCACAGTAAGGACAGGGGCAGTAGTAAGCCTCTTCTTTAGTTCCGTGAAACTGATCTCGCACTTATCGCTCCACGCGAACTTCGCATTCTTCCTTGTCAGGTAAGTGAGTGGTGCTGCAAGGCTGGAGAAACCCTCCACAAATCTCCTGTAATAGCCTGCCAACCCAAGGAAACTGCGTATCTTCGTGACACTCTTGGGCCTCGCCCAACCCATAGCTGCCTCTATCTTCTTCGGATCTACCGAAATGCCTTCCGCGGATACAACGTGGCCTAAGAATGGCACCTCTTCCAACCAAAACTTACACTTGCTAAGTTTGGCGTATAGCTTATGCTCTCTCAGCATTTCCAAAGCAAGACGAAGGTCTCGCATGTGATCTTCCCGTGTCTGGGAATACACCAAGATATCGTCGACAAACACGGTCACGCATCGATCTAGATATGGCCGGAACACCCCGTTCATTAAATCCATAAAGGCTGCCGGCGCATTTGTGAGACCAAAAGGCATCACCAAGAACTCGTAGTGTCCGTATCGAGTCCGGAAAGTAGTTTTGGGAATATCTTCCGCCTTGATCTTCAACTGGTGGTAACCCGACCGAAGATCAATCTTAGAGAAAAATTTCGCTCCCTGTAACTGATCGAACAAGTCATCAATTCTAGGCAATGGATACCTATTCTTTATAGTGACTTTGTTCAATTTCCGATAATCGACGCAAATCCACATCGAGCCATCCTTCTTCTTAACGAACAGTACCGGGGTACCCCACGGTGAGACACTTGGTCGAATGAAACCAAGGCCTTGCAATTCCCCCAACTGAGTCTTCAACTCCTTGAGTTCAATAGGGGCCATTCTATACGGAGCCCTGAAATTAGGAGCTGTGCCTGGTGCAAGCTCGATCGCAAACTCAATCTCCCTGTCTGGAGGCAATCCTGGCAACTCCTCTGGAAATACATCCAGGAATTCACTCACAACCGGAATAGTCGATGAGTCCCTTGCCTCAGGGTTAGCTAAGCTCAACGCCGCAAAACGAGTAATATCTCTTCTTTTCAACCCGCGAAAGTGGAATGGTTTTCCTTCTACTGGCTTGAAGAGTACCATTTTCTCAAAGCAAGCTACATGCCCGTGATGTACCACTAACCAATCCATTCTCAATATCACGTCAAACTCTTGGAATCCAAGAACTATTAGATCAACCGCCAACTCGTGGCTTCCCACTTGAACCACACTATTTCGACACACTTTGTTTGTCAATACTGTTTTGCCGAGAAGAGTCGAAATGGCTAACTCCGGTTCTAGCTGACTAGGCTCTACCGAGAAGCCTACTGAAAAGCTTGGCGAGACAAACGAATGAGTAGACGCAGTATCAATCAACACTCGAGCCAAACACTCATTGACTAGTAAGGTTCCTGAAATTTTAGCTAGCTAAGTCAATCCATGCATCAACAGCATATACATATAGGTATTCATATATAACATGCCATATACGTACACAAAGAATAATACATAACAATTTAATTTACGGGTAATTAAATAAATTACAACTGCGTACCTTACACTACATCATCAGATACAAGTGCATCACCCTCTGTCAAGGCAAAAACTCGCCCCTGGTTCACCTGGCGAGGCGGAGGTGTAGACCGGGTAGTCTGGGATAATGCCTGGTATGATCCTATTGGGCGTGTTGGGGGCCTAATCCCCTGAGACTGGCCTGGTAGATGCCGACTAGGGCAATCCCTGATCACATGGCCCTGGCGACCACAATGAAAACATCCACCCGATGCCCTTCGGCAATCTCCTGCCGGGTGCCTTCGGCCACACGAAGTGCAGACCTCGTGTATATAGGTCGGAGGGGCCGGAGGTGGAGCATACCTCACCGTCTGAGGTGCAACTGGCCGTGGAGCTGGAGGAGCATAAGATGGCCTCATCGGTGGTGCTGGCCACGCATACTGATAAGGGCCGGTACGAGCCCGCCTCTCTGGAGGTGCTGAACTACTGGCTTGGCCTCTCGCCAACTCCCTCTTCTTGGACATGGCCTCGGAATTCGCCTCGACCAATAAGGCTTTGTCTACTACCTCAGGGTAGGTAGCATGTCTGAAAATCGAGACCTTCTCCATGATAACATCCTTGAGCCCTTGCTCAAACCTTCTCGCCTTCATTGCCTCGGTGGCAACCATGTGAATCGCGAAGCGTGATAGCTCCGAGAACTTAGCCTCATAAGCGGCTATAGTCATCGAACCTTGCTCTAGGTTGATGAACTCTCTTTCTTTCTTTTCCCGTGCCCCAACAGGAAAGTACTTCTTATAAAACGTGTCCTTGAACTCCTCCCAAGTCCAGGGTTGACCCTGCATGGTCAAATCTCGCGTCCTCAATGCGGACAACCACCAATGGTGGGCCTCGCCCTCTAGCATGAAAACTGTCCATGCTACTTTATCCTCCTCTGTGGGCGAGAGGACCGCAAAGATCTTCTCCATCTGGAGGATCCATGCCTCCGCAGCAAGAGGGTCCACACTCCCATGGAATGGTGGAGGCCTCAATCTCCTAAATGCCTCAACCCCAGCTGTACGATGTACTAGAGCCATAGGCGGTGGAGTAGGTGCCGCTGAAGAAGGTATAGTTTACCGAGCCGCCAAGATGGCGAGAGTCTCAGCAATATAGCCTAAAACCTGTGAGAGGTCCGGCTGCTCAACCTCATCTCTAGAAGAAGATGAAGCTCTAGTATGTGGTCCACGACCCCATGTGCCCCGCCTCATGACTAAAGCCCTGAGAATAATAGCACCACATGAGTCTCACTTGAAACCACAATTTATGACAGTTCCAGTTCATAATAATTCAAGTGGCATTATTCGTATAATATTAATATACATCCCATCAAGTCGTCAGACTATTTATAATATTATACTTTGGTGTTCTAGTGTTCCTAAGACTCGTACTTGGTTGAAACAACCATTTTGACTAAGACTAAAGTTTAGTCTTTCACTTGGATCAAGACTCGCTTCCGACTTACTTCCTTCCTAACATGTTTCCCAACATATGCTCTTGTCAAGCCGTGGTATTAGATTCTAAGTGACCCTAGAGACCTAAAGCCTAAGCTTTCATACCACTTCTTGTCGCGACCCAAAACCCACCCTAAGAGTTAGAG
Organism: Tetracentron sinense; assembly: GCA_015143295.1. Taxonomy (NCBI): domain Eukaryota; kingdom Viridiplantae; phylum Streptophyta; class Magnoliopsida; order Trochodendrales; family Trochodendraceae; genus Tetracentron; species Tetracentron sinense. The sequence goes on along the minus strand of CM026555.1, from coordinate 25,729,448 downwards.
TGAACTTTGGACAACTAATCATAACTTGCATGACTTGCTTGACCAGAATAACCTGCAAAAGACCTAGAGCATATACAATAGAGGACAATAATAATGGAAACATATAACAAAACACAGCAGAAGACTAACAGACCTCTACGTATATACATACATGATCCAAGTTTATACAAAAAGGAAACCAAAAGCAAATGCGGGCATGCCCGCCAAAATACATGGGTATATCTCTCTCAACTCACCCACAGCTACATCAATCAGAATCTAACATCACCTAATAGTGACCCTCGACCGGAGGTTCCTCCAAAGGTTCCTCGATGTACTCCTCCACCCAAGGGGTCGGAGCACAGACATCGAATCCTCCACCCAAGGGCTCGGAGCACAGACATTGAATGGAGCAGCTGGTCCGCTATCACCTGCCGACATAAGAAGTACGGCTGAACATGGAATACTCAGCGGGTACCAAATATTAACCAACAGTCATAGCATACAGATAGTATACATAAGGCAGGAAACAATTTGCATATATAAAACAGGAACAATTCATATCATACAAGAAGGTAAAGCAGTTCATAATCATGCTTGCATTTCGTGAAAAGTCGATAAAACCTCTTGAAATCGTCGTGCACTTGACATAACTTGAAATATCCTTTTTCGTACTTGAAAGCTTGTCATGTTTTGTCTTGCTTGATCTTGTCGAGCGTGTCATGCGTGTCATGGCATGCCATGAGTGTCATGCGTGCTTACTTGTGATCATGTAACTTGTGAAATACACTTGTAAGATGTACTTGTGAGATGCGCTTGTGAGATGCCTTGAGAGGGAAGGGAGACCCTTCTTTATGCAATGCACTTGAGAGGGAAGGGTGACCCTTCTTCATGATATCTATGTACTTGCGAGGGAAGGGAGACCCTTCTTTATGCTATGCACTTGTGAGTGAGGGGAGACCCCTCATGGAATGTTTGTTCTTGTTTTCTTGTGAAAAGCGAGGTAAAACATATCGTAGGATATGTCCCACCTCTCAACCTTGTTCTTGAAAGCCTCGGTAAATTCATCTCATGCATGCCGTGCTTGTGGATTCGTGTGCGTACTTGCATTGGAATTTAAAGATGACATTTGGGGATTTCACAATATATAGCATGTCGCAAATTAAACAATAAGCATTTATGACATTTTAAAGAAAACAAGAACTCACACTATCATAAGCCCTAACAAGTTCGTAAGTAATTAAGCATGCATTTTCTTAATTTATCCTTCGTTTTGTTCACCTTGGCATTTCATCAAACATAGGGTGTGTCCATTATTTATTTCAACCTAAATCATGCTTTTCTAGGTGGGTTATGCTCACATCATACACGTTTGTTCATTATGGATACAATGCCCTCCCCATTTCATTCATCACATCGTTTCACACGGCATCCAATCGCCAACACCCCTCTCCATTCACGCCATTTACCATTTCAACTCATAATACATTTATAGATGGAAGAAAACAAAGAATACAAGAATAATGGGAGGAAAGAAAAGCTATAAATAGGAGGGTAGCAAGAAGTACCGACCTTGATCAATGAGGAAGAAAACTCCTCCAAAAACGTTCGTGAGGTGCTGCCCTAGCTTGGAGAAACTCCTCCTCGCGTGCTTGAATCGGAATCTTGAAGCAATCCAAGCTTGAGGTGATTGCGGGTCTTGAAACCCCTTTGATTTCTCCCCAAAAGCAAACCCTAGGTTAGGAAAACTCTTCTCTTCTCTCTTCCTCTCTAATATCTTCTAAGTGTGGTAAATGAGCCCTAAAGGCTCGGGCAACCCTTAAGAGGAAAGAGTGAAACGCCTAAAAGATGAAAACACCCTTAATGAAATTTCTACAAAAACACGAAGACCGAACGATCGGTGTTTATGACCGATCGATCGGTTACCTACCGAGCAATCGGTGAATTGACCGAGCTCTCGACCAAAATTCAACTCTCTGGAAAATTTCCCCATACAAAAATCTTGACCAGTCGATAGCTACCGATCGATCGGTTTTGGACCGATCGATCGCTACATGGACCGAGCGATCGGTGATCTGCAGGTTCAAACTGTTTTGGCCATATCTTTTGACTCATTCGTCGGATTTTGACGATTCAACTTGCGTTGGGTTCGTACTTCGAATAGAAACATTTCTAACGTTTCGGAATTTCCAATCTCTTCCTTATTTATTAATTGTACTACTTTAAAGGCAAATTGGCTACGAAAGTGCCATGTATTAAGCATGAAAAAGTCCGGGGCTCTACACCTTATGCTTCTTGTGAAATTCTTAGCTTATGCAATCATTTACTTATCTTGTACTTATTTAGAGACAGATGCTAGTATCCGTACCTGGTCATAGTATACTAGCATCTTCTCTTCTTTTCATGTTAACTTGCTTGTGAGTTGCTTGTGAACTTGCTTGTGAGTTTCTTGTGTACTTGCTTCTGAGTTTCTTGTGAACTTGCTTGTGAGTTTCTTATGACTTTGCATGTGAGTTTCTTGTGAACTTGCTTTCATGGAAACAGATGATGTACCAGATTGTACAAGTGTTATTTGAAATTGCTTCCGCACTCTGATTATGTTGATATGATGAACTGTACCACGCATGACTTATTATTGTTATTACTATTGTTAGCTAGTAGCCTGTATTCGCTAAGTATTCCATATCCAGTCGTACATATTGATGTTGGTAGGTACACCATACGATTATCAAGGCGGTTCATGGAGAGTAGGAGTTTGCTCGGATTGTCAGTTAGATGTTAGGGGTTGACATGTGATCATAGGGTTTGGATGTGTAGCACCCCGGACTTTTTCATCCTTAATGAATAGCACCTTCGTAGCTAATTGGCCGTTTTTGTAGTCTAATTAATAAATAAGGGAGAAATCGGAAATTCCGAAACGTCAGAAATGTTCGTTTTCGAAAGACGGATCCAACGCAAGTTGAATCGTCGAAATCCGACGAGCGAGTCAAAAGATATGGTCAAAACAGTCCAGACATACAGAGCACCGATCGCTCGGTCCAGTCAGCGATCGATCGGTCCATAACCGATCGATCGGTAGCTATCGCACGGTCAGAAATTTTGTATGGGGAAATTTTCCAGAGAGTGAGTTTTTGACCGATCGATCGGTCAATACCCGATCGCTCGGTATGTCAACCGATCCGTCGGGCCTACCAACCGTCGCTCGCTCTTCGCGGTTTTTGCAGAATTTCAGTAATGGGCTTTTTCGTGCTTTTTTGAACACAAGACCAGACACTTGCTTGTTGGCACGGCACTTAGACTTTTCAAGTCACTACTCACCCACGAAAAATGAGGAAAGTTCCTTAACATAACATAATATGGTTATACATGTACGCAACATAGTTAACAACAACAGTAAGTCATCCTTGACAACCAAAATTTCTATCTCTCGGCATTCATGCAACATCATTAGGTGCCTGAGCACCTTGTCTTGAGATAGCAAAAACTTGACCCTCATTAGTTTGACGTGGAGGCTGTATGGGCTGTTGGGGCCTCGAAGCTTGGAGTGATTCCGGTTGCGTAGGCAGTCGATTTGGGAGTCTAGTCCCCTGGGTTTGAGAGCGTGACCGTCGGCTTGGACAAGCTCTAATCCGGTGTCCCGTGTCACCGCAATGGTAACATGCTCCCGTAAGAGCTCGACAATCCCCAGCTAAGTGTTTCCTCTTACAGTAATTGCAAAACCCGAACGTAGATGTAGAAGATGCTGGTAGAACCTGTCGAGTAACTTGCATAGTAGTAGGGCGAGGGGCCTGGGGTGTAAGAGAATGGCTCTGCACCTGTGTATGTCCAGAGAACTGGTATGGAGTCGTTCTGGCCCTCCTCTCCAACTCTGTCGAGCCACTGGACTGGCCTCTCAACATTTCTCTCCTCTTGTAGAATTCCTCCATATTCGTTTCTTCTGCCAACTGGGCCTTATCCACAACTTCGGCGTAGGTCTCATGCCTGAACATAGAGACCCTGTCCTTGATGTAGGCCCGCAATCCCCTTTCAAATTCCTGGCCTTCATTGCCTCTGTGGCTATCAGATATGGGGCGAACCTTGACAATTCGGAGAACTTGGCTTCGTACTCTGCCACTGTCATGTTCCCCTGCTCCAAGGTAATGAACTCTAGTTCTTTCCTTTCTTTAACTCCTACCGGGAAGTATTTCTTGTAGAAAACCTCTAGGAACTCTTCCCAAGTCCATTCTTGACCCGTTCGAGCCAAGTCTCTCGTTTGATGGCGGACCTCCACCAGTGATCGGCCTCACCCTCCATCATAAAGGCGGCCCATGCAACTTTCTCTGCCTCCGTAGGTATCAAGACGGAGAACAACTTCTCCACTGCCTGACCCATGCTTCTGCAACCAATGGGTCTGTGCCACCATAAAATGCCGGGGGCCTCATCCTCCGAAATGCCTCTATCCCCGTGGCATGATGTGTAGGAGTAGGCACAAGTGCCGCAGTAGGAGTAGGGGTAGAGGACTGCCTAGCGGCAAGCATCGCTAGTGTCTTCTGCTATAGATCCAAGACCTGGGTGAGGTCAGGCTGCTCATCCCCCAATGAGGAGGAGACGCTCCACCTCTCCTAGTGTGGTATCCATGACCCCGATTGCCACGTCTCATGGTTTACTCCTGGGGACGATAGCAAGACATGAGTCTAACTCGGATACTATCATCATTCAAACATAGCATTTCCATAATAGCAGGTATTTATCGAAGCATAGAACATACATCAGATATGCACACCATAGTATAATGGTACACTCTGAGGTTGCTAGCGAAGCTAAGTTTCACGCTTGGTTAAGGTATTAACCGATTTCATACCTAAGACATTACCCAGCTTAAGATTAGGACTAATGATTTGTTCACTTGTTTGAGTTAATTTAAGTAAAATCCTCTTAATCTGGTGACTTGCATGATGCTTCTAAAATCTAAATGATGTTCATGAGATGTGCATACGGTGTCTATGATATGCATGTGATGTTCATGCCATGTATGCAATACGTGCCATGTATGAATATGTATGATGCATATGTGCATGCATGATGCTTATGCCGTGCATAATGCTTATGTGATGTATGACGTGCATGTTATTGATGATGCTCATGAGATAAATGGAGTGCATGCTATGTATGAAATGTATGATTATCCTTGAAGTTATAATGTATTTCTTATTTTGGACTGAGCACCGAGTCTAGGACGTGCTGCAATAATGCGCATCTGTACTTAGAAGCGTGCATCAAGCATCCCTGAGTCGGTTAAAATATATTGATGTCTATATATGCTCCTACTAGTTGAGGGGTTACATGAACTTACATGGATTCATCATCATATCGTGATGTACGGGTTATGTTTATTTGTTGTGTAAGACACATTAAGTACAGGTTTAACCAATCAATTTACACTAGATACGCATACTAGTATATATATCAAAACCCACGTCCCTGTTGTCGCAATGACTCTAAATACACTAGACTTGTAAGACCTAGCACCATCCTATAGCCTCTCTTGGGAAACATTCCCTATAGAAACCTAATAACACAGCATATGACGAGGGATCCTCCATCCCCTTGTTAACTAACACATAGGCTAGCCTCTAGCCTGAATGTCACATCACTCATGGATCTAATTGGGAAACTCATTCATCAAGCATTGGTTTCACTTAGCATATAACATATAATATGCACACCATATATATATATATATATATATATATATCACATAATACCACATAACAATTCAACACATAATCGTATAAGTATATAAAATTTTTGGTTTTTCCTAGCGTAAATGGACAGTACCCTTCAGTTGAAATCACCCTGTTCTGGACAAGGACTAAGGGATTAGTCCACACTTGGAATACGACTCTCTAAGGTGATTCTAATACCTTGTTCAATCATCTAAGTGACCCTAGGGACTCTAATGCCTAGGCTCTGAGGATACCACTTCGTCACGCCCCAAAATACCCCCTAGGAGTTAGGATACTTGGCGACGTGACCTATCCGTAGTCAAACCGGCGAGAGCATAACAAGGCATGCAAAAATAGAGAGACTAAAATTTCCTTTAACATAAATGTAATTCCAAGTGTCCACATCATCAATAGCTGGATGAATACAATAATCACAAGAGTACAAATGCTTGAGTCACCCACTCAAGCTCACACGAAAAGTCCCCAAGGAAATCCCAAAATACATGTCTCTCTCTCTCGCTCATCCCAACCGTTGTTGGCCATACGCCACGTCTCCTAATATCTAGGTAACCATCCGAAGAATCTCCTTGCTCACCCGAGCTGCCTCGATCCAAGGGGCAAGAGTTCCTATGCTGCATAATGTACCTGCCGACATAAAAGTACGGCTGAGCATGGAATACTAAGCGAGTACAAGCTACTAACTAACAATAGTAATAACAATAGCATAACATGTAATACATGATACAGTTCACCCAAGAGATACAAATTCAGAGCGCGGAAGCTAAAACAACATAACCACGTAAGTGAATCATGAACATCAACTCATGCATTGTAAATTCGTATCCAAAAGTCATGACTTGTTCTCGTATCGTGGAAATCACACCTGCCTTGTTTTGTTCTGGTTTAGCTAGTACCCGAACTATGAACTGGACGGACGTACTAGGTTCTTGCCCGGTTCTTGTCTCGTGAGTGAGTATTATGTCTGTTGATTGCTCGTGAGTTTTCTTGTTTGCCTGGGAACAGATGACAATGCCCGTACCTGGTCTTAGTACATCATCACCCTTCCATATTTCTTGATTATCGCTTGGAGAGCAGATACTAGTACCCGTACCTGGTCTTAGTATACTAGTATCCTCTCATACTTGTTGGAAACAGATGTTAATGCCCGTACCTGGTCTTAGTACATTAACATCCTTTCATGCTTGTCTTGGAAACATACACTAGTGCCCGTACCTGGTCTTAGTACACTAGCATACTTTCATGCGTGTTGGGGAACAGATGTTAGTGCCCGTACCTGGTCTTAGTACACTAACACCCTTCCATGTTTCTTGATCCTTGCTCGTCGTGTTTTCTTGTGAGCCAGGTATGACATATCCTAGGGATATGCCCTACCCTTGATATCCATGTTCGTTTAACTTGTGAGCCAGAGGCTAGCACCCGCACATCCCTGGGCTACCAACCTCCTTGACATATGCTTGTTTCTCGTTTTATTTCTCATGCACTAATACTCGTGAAATAAACCCAGTTCATGCAAGCATGCGTGCGTGTGTGTAGAAATTGTGGTAGGCATGAGGACATACTTGAGTATGATGGTCACATGAGCATAGCATTTCAATTCTTAATATGAGCATATGGAAATGTAAATGACATGTAGCACATTGATCAAGATAGGCATTTTAGAAAGAATAACTCAATGCATGCTTTATAATTCAAGTTCACTCATTCAAATCATCATTTAAACATTTTCTCAAACACTTGGTAAGCATCACTATGATAGCCTTTTGATTTAAGTTGCTTAGTGCATGTTTTTCATCCATCACAAAGGTATGTTTCATTATGTTGAAAATGCCCTTCCACCATTATCCATCCCATTACATACATCACCCCACACGGCACCCATTCGCCACAATCCACCATCCATTCACACATTCCACACCTTTATCCATTTATCTTATTTATTATAGGGATTTCATCACAACTCAATAAAAAGGGACATACAACATATAAAATCATCATATTTGAGGAAGAAAAATCAAGGTTATCACTAATGAAGTTAGTAGAGTGTACTAACCTTGAAATCAAGGCTTGACCTTGAAGAAACCTTGAAATCGAACCTCAAATGGTAGGGAAGAACCCTTACTTGAAGAAGGCTTGATTTGGGGAAGAAACCCCTTTCAAAATGCCGTAGGATCGCTGCCCTAGCTTGGAATGGGAATGCCACACGAGTTTGAGGTTGGATTTGATGAATCCACGCCCTTTTTGGGATGATCTTGGGTGTTTAAACCCTTGATTCACTCTCAAGATGAAACCCTAGGTTAGAACCCCTTTCTCCTCTCCCACTCTCTCTCAAATATCTGCCCTAAGGTTTATGAAACCCTTAGGCTCGTGCAAGGCTTATAAAGCAAGGGTGAAATGCCCAAATGACGAAAAGCCCTTACTGAAATTTCTGCAAAAACGCGAAGACCGAGCGATCGGTGTTAATGACCGATCGATCGGTTGCCTACCGAGCATCGGTGTTATTGACCGATCGACCGGTCAAAAACTCACTCTTTGGAAAATTTCCCCATACAAATTTTATGACCGTGCGATAGCTACCGATCGATCGGTTATGGACCGATCGATCGCTGACTGGACCGAGCGATCGGTGCTCTGTATGTCTGGACTGTTTTGACCATATCTTTTGACTCGCTCGTCGGATTTCGACGATTCAACTTGCGTTGGATCCGTCTTTCGAAAACGAACATTTCTAACGTTTCGGAATTTCCGATTTCTCCCTTATTTATAATTACACTACGAAAACGGCCAATTAGCTACGAGAGTGCCATTCATTAAAGATGAAAAAGTCCGGGGTGCTACATTCTCCCCCCCTTACAAAAATTTCGTCCTCGAAATTTGGATGATGCCTAATCAGGCGGGGGCACCTCTCTCACTACAACTTGAACTCTGTCACCTAGTTATACTAAGGACACACGAATCTTCCCTCAATTGACACAAGACCAGACACTTGCTTGTTGGCAAGGCACTTAGACTTTTCAAGTCACTACTCACCCACGAAAAATGAGGAAAGTTCCTTAACATAACATAATATGGTTATACATGTACGCAACATAGTTAAACACAACAGTAAGTCATCCTTGACAACCAAAATTTCTATCTCTCGGCATTCATGCAACATCATTAGGTGCCTGAGCACCTTGTCTTGAGATAGCAAAAACTTGACCCTCATTAGTTTGACGTGGAGGCTGTATGGGCTGTTGGGGCCTCGAAGCTTGGAGTGATTCCGGTTGCGTAGGCAGTCGATTTAGGAGTCTAGTCCCCTGGGTTTGAGAGCGTGACCGTCGGCTTGGACAAGCTCTAATCCGGTGTCCCGTGTCACCGCAATGGTAACATGCTCCCGTAAGAGCTCGACAATCCCCAGCTAAGTGTTTCCTCTTACAGTAATTGCAAAACTCGAACGTAGATGTAGAAGATGCTGGTAGAACCTGTCGAGTAACTTGCATAGTAGTAGGGCGAGGGGCCTGGGGTGTAAGAGAATGGCTCTGCACCTGTGTATGTCCAGAGAACTGGTATGGAGTCGTTCTGGCCCTCCTCTCCAACTCTGTCGAGCCACTGGACTGGCCTCTCAACATTTCTCTCCTCTTGTAGAATTCCTCCATATTCGTTTCTGCCAACTGGGCCTTATCCACAACTTTGGCGTAGGTCTCATGCCTGAACATAGAGACCCTGTCCTTGATGTAGGCCCGCAATCCCCTTTCAAATTTCCTGGCCTTCATTGCCTCTGTGGCTATCAGATATGGGGCGAACCTTGACAATTCGGAGAACTTGGCTTCGTACTCTGCCACTGTCATGTTCCCCTGCTCCAAGGTAATGAACTCTAGTTCTTTCCTTTCTTTAACTCCTACCGGGAAGTATTTCTTGTAGAAAACCTCTAGGAACTCTTCCCAAGTCCATTCTTGACCCGTTCGAGCCAAGTCTCTCGTTCTGATGGCGGACCTCCACCAGTGATCGGCCTCACCCTCCATCATAAAGGCGGCCCATGCAACTTTCTCTGCCTCCGTAGGTATCAAGACGGAGAACAACTTCTCCAACTGCCTGACCCATGCTTCTGCAACCAATGGGTCTGTGCCACCATAAAATGCCGGGGGCCTCATCCTCCGAAATGCCTCTATCCCCATGGCATGATGTGTAGGAGTAGGCACAAGTGCCGCAGTAGGAGTAGGGGTAGAGGACTGCCTAGCGGAAAGCATCGCTAGTGTCTCTGCTATAGATCCCAAGACCTGGGTGAGGTCAGGCTGCTCATCCCCCAATGGAGGAGGAGACGCTCCACCTCTCCTAGTGTGGTATCCACGACCCCGATTGCCACGTCTCATGGTTTACTCCTGGGGACGATAGCAACGCATGAGTCTAACTCGGATACTATCATCATTCAAACATAGCATTTCCATAATAGCAGGTATTTATCGAAGCATAGAACATACATCAAGATATGCACACCATAGTATAATGGTACACTCTGAGGTTGCTAGCGAAGCTAAGTTTCACGCTTGGTTAAGGTATTAACCGATTTCATACCTAAGACATTACCCAGCTTAAGATTAGGACTAATGATTTGTTCACTTGTTTGAGTTAATTTAAGTAAAATCCTCTTAATCTGGTGACTTGCATGATGCTTCTAAAATCTAAATGATGTTCATGAGATGTGCATACGGTGTCTATGATATGCATGTGATGTTCATGCCATGTATGCAATACGTGCCATGTATGAATATGTATGATGCATATGTGATGCATGATGCTTATGCCGTGCATAATGCTTATGTGATGTATGACGTGCATGTTATTGATGATGCTCATGAGATAAATGGAGTGCATGCTATGTATGAAATGTATGATTATCCTTGAAGTTATAATGTATTCTTATTTTGGACTGAGCATCGAGTCTAGGACGTGCTGCAATAATGCGCATCTGTACTTAGAAGCGTGCATCAAGCATCCCTGAGTCGGTTAAAATATATTGATGTCTATATATGCTCCTACTAGTTGAGGGGTTACATGAACTTACATGGATTCATCATCATATCGTGATGTACGGGTTATGTTTATTTGTTGTGTAAGACACATTAAGTACAGTTTAACCAATCAATTTACACTAGATACGCATACTAGTATATATATCAAAACCCACGTCCCTGTTGTCGCAACGACTCTAAATACACTAGACTTGTAAGACCTAGCACCATCCTATAGCCTCTCTTGGGAAACATTCCCTATAGAAACCTAATAACACAGCATATGACGAGGGATCCTCCATCCCCTTGTTAACTAACACATAGGCTAGCCTCTAGCCTGAATGTCACATCACTCATGGATCTAATTGGGAAACTCATTCACCAAGCATTGGTTTTCACTTAGCATATAACATATAATATGCACACCATATATATATATATATATATATATATATATATCACATAATACCACATAACAATTCAACACATAATCGTATAAGTATATAAAATTTTTGGTTTTCTAGCGTAAATGGACAGTACCTTCAGTTGAAATCACCCTGTTCTGGACAAGGACTAAGGGATTAGTCCACACTTGGAATACGACTCTCTAAGGTGATTCTAATACCTTGTTCAATCATCTAAGTGACCCTAGGGACTCTAATGCCTAGGCTCTGATACCACTTCTGTCACGCCCCAAAATACCCCCTAGGAGTTAGGATACCTTGGCGACGTGACCTATCCTTAGTCAACCGGCGAGAGCATAACAAGGCATGCAAAAATAGAGAGACTAAAATTTCCTTTAACATAAATGTAATTCCAAGTGTCCACATCATCAATAGCTGGATAGAATACAATAATCACAAGAGTACAAATGCTTGAGTCACCCACTCAAGCTCACACGAAAAGTCCCCAAGGAAATCCCAAAATACATGTCTCTCTCTCTCGCTCATCCCAACCGTTGGCCATACGCCACGTCTCCTAATATCTAGGTAACCATCCGAAGAATCTCCTGCTCACCCCGAGCTGCCTCGATCCAAGGGGCAAGAGTTCATATGCTGCATAATGTACCTGCCGACATAAAAGTACGGCTGAGCATGGAATAATACTCAGCGAGTACAAGCTACTAACTAACAATAGTAATAACAATAGCATAACATGTAATACATGATACAGTTCACCCAAGAGATACAAATTCAGAGCGCGGAAGCTAAAACAACATAACCACGTAAGTGAATCATGAACATCAACTCATGCATTGTAAATTCGTATCCAAAGTCATGACTTGTTCTCGTATCGTGGAAATCACACCTGCCTTGTTTTGTTCTGGTTTAGCTAGTACCCGAACTATGAACTGGACGGACGTACTAGGTTCTTGCCCGGTTCTTGTCTCGTGAGTGAGTATTATGCGTATGTTCTTGTTGACTTGCTCGTGAGTTTTCTTGTTTGCCTGGGAACAGATGACAATGCCCGTACCTGGTCTTAGTACATCATCACCCTTCCATATTTCTTGATTATCGCTTGGAGACAGATACTAGTACCCGTACCTGGTCTTAGTATACTAGTATCCTCTCATACTTGTTGGAAACAGATGTTAATGCCCGTACCTGGTCTTAGTACATTAACATCCTTTCATGCTTGTCTTGGAAACATACACTAGTGCCCGTACCTGGTCTTAGTACACTAGCATACTTTCATGCGTGTTGGGGAACAGATGTTAGTGCCCGTACCTGGTCTTAGTACACTAACACCCTTCCATGTTTCTTGATCCTTGCTCGTCGTGTTTTCTTGTGAGCCAGGTATGACATATCCTAGGGATATGCCCTACCCTTGATATCCATGTTCGTTTAACTTGTGAGCCAGAGGCTAGCACCCGCACATCCCTGGGCTACCAACCTCCTTGACATATGCTTGTTTCTCGTTTTATTTCTCATGCACTAATACTCGTGAAATAAACCCAGTTCATGCAAGCATGCGTGCGTGTGTGTAGAAATTGTGGTAGGCATGAGGACATACTTGAGTATGATGGTCACATGAGCATAGCATTTCAATTCTTAATATGAGCATATGGAAATGTAAATGACATGTAGCACATTTGATCAAGATAGGCATTTTAGAAAGAATAACTCAATGCATGCTTTTATAATTCAAGTTCACTCATTCAAATCATCATTTAAACATTTTCTCAAACACTTGGTAAGCATCACTATGATAGCCTTTTGATTTAAGTTGCTTAGTGCATGTTTTTCATCCATCACAAAGGTATGTTCATTATGTTGAAAATGCCCTTCCACCATTATCCATCCCATTACATACATCACCCCACACGGCACCCATTCGCCACAATCCACCATCCATTCACACATTCCCACACCTTTATCCATTTATCTTATTTATTATAGGGATTTCATCACAACTCAATAAAAAGGGACATACAACATATAAAATCATCATATTTGAGGAAGAAAAATCAAGGTTATCACTAATGAAGTTAGTAGAGTGTACTAACCTTGAAATCAAGGCTTGACCTTGAAGAAACCTTGAAATCGAACCTCAAATGGTAGGGAAGAACCCTTACTTGAAGAAGGCTTGATTTGGGGAAGAAACCCCTTTCAAAATGCCGTAGGATCGCTGCCCTAGCTTGGAATGGGAATGCCACACGAGTTTGAGGTTGGATTTGATGAATCCACGCCCTTTTTGGGATGATCTTGGGTGTTTAAACCCTTGATTCACTCTCAAGATGAAACCCTAGGTTAGAACCCCTTTCTCCTCTCCCACTCTCTCTCAAATATCTGCCCTAAGGGTTTATGAAACCCTTAGGCTCGTGCAAGGCTTATAAAGCAAGGGTGAAATGCCCAAATGACGAAAAAGCCCTTACTGAAATTTCTGCAAAAACGCGAAGACCGAGCGATCGGTGTTAATGATCGATCGATCGGTTGCCTACCGAGCCATCGGTGTTATTGACCGATCGACCGGTCAAAAACTCACTCTTTGGAAAATTTCCCCATACAAATTTTATGACCGTGCGATAGCTACCGATCGATCGGTTATGGACCGATCGATCGCTGACTGGACCGAGCGATCGGTGCTCTGTATGTCTGGACTGTTTTGACCATATCTTTTGACTCGCTCGTCGGATTTCGACGATTCAACTTGCGTTGGATCCGTCTTTCGAAAACGAACATTTCTAACGTTTCGGAATTTCCGATTTCTCCCTTATTTATTAATTACACTACGAAAACGGCCAATTAGCTACGAGAGTGCCATTCATTAAAGATGAAAAAGTCCGGGGTGCTACATTCTCCCCCCCTTACAAAAATTTCGTCCTCGAAATTTGGATGATGCCTAATCAGGCGGGGGCACCTCTCTCACTACAACTTGAACTCTGTCACCTAGTTATACTAAGGACACACGAATCTTCCCTCAATTGACACAAGACCAGACACTTGCTTGTTGGCAAGGCACTTAGACTTTTCAAGTCACTACTCACCCACGAAAAATGAGGAAAGTTCCTTAACATAACATAATATGGTTATACATGTACGCAACATAGTTAAACACAACAGTAAGTCATCCTTGACAACCAAAATTTCTATCTCTCGGCATTCATGCAACATCATTAGGTGCCTGAGCACCTTGTCTTGAGATAGCAAAAACTGACCCTCATTAGTTTGACGTGGAGGCTGTATGGGCTGTTGGGGCCTCGAAGCTTGGAGTGATTCCGGTTGCGTAGGCAGTCGATTTGGGAGTCTAGTCCCCTGGGTTTGAGAGCGTGACCGTCGGCTTGGACAAGCTCTAATCCGGTGTCCCGTGTCACCGCAATGGTAACATGCTCCCGTAAGAGCTCGACAATCCCCAGCTAAGTGTTTCCTCTTACAGTAATTGCAAAACCCGAACGTAGATGTAGAAGATGCTGGTAGAACCTGTCGAGTAACTTGCATAGTAGTAGGGCGAGGGGCCTGGGGTGTAAGAGAATGGCTCTGCACCTGTGTATGTCCAGAGAACTGGTATGGAGTCGTTCTGGCCCTCCTCTCCAACTCTGTCGAGCCACTGGACTGGCCTCTCAACATTTCTCTCCTCTTGTAGAATTCCTCCATATTCGTTTCTGCCAACTGGGCCTTATCCACAACTTCGGCGTAGGTCTCATGCCTGAACATAGAGACCCTGTCCTTGATGTAGGCCCGCAATCCCCTTTCAAATTTCCTGGCCTTCATTGCCTCTGTGGCTATCAGATATGGGGCGAACCTTGACAATTCGGAGAACTTGGCTTCGTACTCTGCCACTGTCATGTTCCCCTGCTCCAAGGTAATGAACTCTAGTTCTTTCCTTTCTTTAACTCCTACCGGGAAGTATTTCTTGTAGAAAACCTCTAGGAACTCTTCCCAAGTCCATTCTTGACCCGTTCGAGCCAAGTCTCTCGTTCTGATGGCGGACCTCCACCAGTGATCGGCCTCACCCTCCATCATAAAGGCGGCCCATGCAACTTTCTCTGCCTCCGTAGGTATCAAGACGGAGAACAACTTCTCCAACTGCCTGACCCATGCTTCTGCAACCAATGGGTCTGTGCCACCATAAAATGCCGGGGGCCTCATCCTCCGAAATGCCTCTATCCCCATGGCATGATGTGTAGGAGTAGGCACAAGTGCCGCAGTAGGAGTAGGGGTAGAGGACTGCCTAGCGGCAAGCATCGCTAGTGTCTCTGCTATAGATCCCAAGACCTGGGTGAGGTCAGGCTGCTCATCCCCCAATGGAGGAGGAGACGCTCCACCTCTCCTAGTGTGGTATCCACGACCCCGATTGCCACGTCTCATGGTTTACTCCTGGGGACGATAGCAACGCATGAGTCTAACTCGGATACTATCATCATTCAAACATAGCATTTCCATAATAGCAGGTATTTATCGAAGCATAGAACATACATCAAGATATGCACACCATAGTATAATGGTACACTCTGAGGTTGCTAGCGAAGCTAAGTTTCACGCTTGGTTAAGGTATTAACCGATTTCATACCTAAGACATTACCCAGCTTAAGATTAGGACTAATGATTTGTTCACTTGTTTGAGTTAATTTAAGTAAAATCCTCTTAATCTGGTGACTTGCATGATGCTTCTAAAATCTAAATGATGTTCATGAGATGTGCATACGGTGTCTATGATATGCATGTGATGTTCATGCCATGTATGCAATACGTGCCATGTATGAATATGTATGATGCATATGTGATGCATGATGCTTATGCCGTGCATAATGCTTATGTGATGTATGACGTGCATGTTATTGATGATGCTCATGAGATAAATGGAGTGCATGCTATGTATGAAATGTATGATTATCCTTGAAGTTATAATGTATTTCTTATTTTGGACTGAGCATCGAGTCTAGGACGTGCTGCAATAATGCGCATCTGTACTTAGAAGCGTGCATCAAGCATCCCTGAGTCGGTTAAAATATATTGATGTCTATATATGCTCCTACTAGTTGAGGGGTTACATGAACTTACATGGATTCATCATCATATCGTGATGTACGGGTTATGTTTATTTGTTGTGTAAGACACATTAAGTACAGTTTAACCAATCAATTTACACTAGATACGCATACTAGTATATATATCAAAACCCACGTCCCTGTTGTCGCAACGACTCTAAATACACTAGACTTGTAAGACCTAGCACCATCCTATAGCCTCTCTTGGGAAACAATTCCCTATAGAAACCTAATAACACAGCATATGACGAGGGATCCTCCATCCCCTTGTTAACTAACACATAGGCTAGCCTCTAGCCTGAATGTCACATCACTCATGGATCTAATTGGGAAACTCATTCATCAAGCATTGGTTTTCACTTAGCATATAACATATAATATGCACACCATATATATATATATATATATATATATATATCACATAATACCACATAACAATTCAACACATAATCGTATAAGTATATAAAATTTTTGGTTTTCTAGCGTAAATGGACAGTACCTTCAGTTGAAATCACCCTGTTCTGGACAAGGACTAAGGGATTAGTCCACACTTGGAATACGACTCTCTAAGGTGATTCTAATACCTTGTTCAATCATCTAAGTGACCCTAGGGACTCTAATGCCTAGGCTCTGATACCACTTCTGTCACGCCCCAAAATACCCCCTAGGAGTTAGGATACCTTGGCGACGTGACCTATCCTTAGTCAACCGGCGAGAGCATAACAAGGCATGCAAAAATAGAGAGACTAAAATTTCCTTTAACATAAATGTAATTCCAAGTGTCCACATCATCAATAGCTGGATAGAATACAATAATCACAAGAGTACAAATGCTTGAGTCACCCACTCAAGCTCACACGAAAAGTCCCCAAGGAAATCCCAAAATACATGTCTCTCTCTCTCGCTCATCCCAACCGTTGGCCATACGCCACGTCTCCTAATATCTAGGTAACCATCCGAAGAATCTCCTGCTCACCCCGAGCTGCCTCGATCCAAGGGGCAAGAGTTCATATGCTGCATAATGTACCTGCCGACATAAAAGTACGGCTGAGCATGGAATAATACTCAGCGAGTACAAGCTACTAACTAACAATAGTAATAACAATAGCATAACATGTAATACATGATACAGTTCACCCAAGAGATACAAATTCAGAGCGCGGAAGCTAAAACAACATAACCACGTAAGTGAATCATGAACATCAACTCATGCATTGTAAATTCGTATCCAAAAGTCATGACTTGTTCTCGTATCGTGGAAATCACACCTGCCTTGTTTTGTTCTGGTTTAGCTAGTACCCGAACTATGAACTGGACGGACGTACTAGGTTCTTGCCCGGTTCTTGTCTCGTGAGTGAGTATTATGCGTATGTTCTTGTTGACTTGCTCGTGAGTTTTCTTGTTTGCCTGGGAACAGATGACAATGCCCGTACCTGGTCTTAGTACATCATCACCCTTCCATATTTCTTGATTATCGCTTGGAGACAGATACTAGTACCCGTACCTGGTCTTAGTATACTAGTATCCTCTCATACTTGTTGGAAACAGATGTTAATGCCCGTACCTGGTCTTAGTACATTAACATCCTTTCATGCTTGTCTTGGAAACATACACTAGTGCCCGTACCTGGTCTTAGTACACTAGCATACTTTCATGCGTGTTGGGGAACAGATGTTAGTGCCCGTACCTGGTCTTAGTACACTAACACCCTTCCATGTTTCTTGATCCTTGCTCGTCGTGTTTTCTTGTGAGCCAGGTATGACATATCCTAGGGATATGCCCTACCCTTGATATTCATGTTCGTTTAACTTGTGAGCCAGAGGCTAGCACCCGCACATCCCTGGGCTACCAACCTCCTTGACATATGCTTGTTTCTCGTTTTATTTCTCATGCACTAATACTCGTGAAATAAACCCAGTTCATGCAAGCATGCGTGCGTGTGTGTAGAAATTGTGGTAGGCATGAGGACATACTTGAGTATGATGGTCACATGAGCATAGCATTTCAATTCTTAATATGAGCATATGGAAATGTAAATGACATGTAGCACATTTGATCAAGATAGGCATTTTAGAAAGAATAACTCAATGCATGCTTTTATAATTCAAGTTCACTCATTCAAATCATCATTTAAACATTTTCTCAAACACTTGGTAAGCATCACTATGATAGCCTTTTGATTTAAGTTTCTTAGTGCATGTTTTTCATCCATCACAAAGGTATGTTCATTATGTTGAAAATGCCCTTCCACCATTATCCATCCCATTACATACATCACCCCACACGGCACCCATTCGCCACAATCCACCATCCATTCACACATTCCCACACCTTTATCCATTTATCTTATTTATTATAGGGATTTCATCACAACTCAATAAAAAGGGACATACAACATATAAAATCATCATATTTGAGGAAGAAAAATCAAGGTTATCACTAATGAAGTTAGTAGAGTGTACTAACCTTGAAATCAAGGCTTGACCTTGAAGAAACCTTGAAATCGAACCTCAAATGGTAGGGAAGAACCCTTACTTGAAGAAGGCTTGATTTGGGGAAGAAACCCCTTTCAAAATGCCGTAGGATCGCTGCCCTAGCTTGGAATGGGAATGCCACACGAGTTTGAGGTTGGATTTGATGAATCCACGCCCTTTTTGGGATGATCTTGGGTGTTTAAACCCTTGATTCACTCTCAAGATGAAACCCTAGGTTAGAACCCCTTTCTCCTCTCCCACTCTCTCTCAAATATCTGCCCTAAGGGTTTATGAAACCCTTAGGCTCGTGCAAGGCTTATAAAGCAAGGGTGAAATGCCCAAATGACGAAAAAGCCCTTACTGAAATTTCTGCAAAAACGCGAAGACCGAGCGATCGGTGTTAATGACCGATCGATCGGTTGCCTACCGAGCCATCGGTGTTATTGACCGATCGACCGGTCAAAAACTCACTCTCTGGAAAATTTCCCCATACAAATTTTATGACCGTGCGATAGCTACCGATCGATCGGTTATGGACCGATCGATCGCTGACTGGACCGAGCGATCGGTGCTCTGTATGTCTGGACTGTTTTGACCATATCTTTTGACTCGCTCGTCGGATTTCGACGATTCAACTTGCGTTGGATCCGTCTTTCGAAAACGAACATTTCTGACGTTTCGGAATTTCCGATTTCTCCCTTATTTATTAATTACACTACGAAAACGGCCAATTAGCTACGAGAGTGCCATTCATTAAAGATGAAAAAGTTCGGGGTGCTACACTTTTAGAGTAATTTATATTGAGTTGTAACTTGTCAAAACCGGACTTGAAAAACCCAGCGCTAGTATTTATCGATGAAATTGTTTTATCGAGAAGTTTATTTTCTATAAAAAAAGAAATGTAATTATTATTTCTTTTAAAGAATTTCTAAATCATTTTGAAAGTCCAAGTTTGACTAAAAGTATCAAAGAGAATGAGTTCTCAATATAAGCCAGGGATTAAAGACAATATTAGATATTGTCCCGTAAGCTTATAACAATATTGGAAGTGGAGGGACGCATCTATAAACAAATCTTGAGATAGAAATACCTGCAAGTAATTCTCTATTTTCCGGAGGTTAATCACATTGTTTTAATGGACATTATTGTGATTGGTGGAAGTCCAGGGATATAGATAAAATTCTATAATCCTAATGGAGTGTAGGAAATGTGTTTCCTAGTAACAATACTTTAACCAAAAGGTTGAGTACATGGTCCCACAATTGGAAATAAGAGATCCCTTTAGATCCCACACACTAGGACCTTATTAAAGTATTTAATTTAATTAATAATTGAATTAATTAATTTCTCTAAGTAATCACTATATGGTATACTGAAGCTCTAAAAGATGGAATCACATTAAATGTGAAAAACCAAATGGGTAGGACCCATTGGGGATTATTATGAAAGATCATATAAAGTGACCATAACCCTAAGGGGCGTGTGGAGTGGGGCCCACTTAGGGTGGGACGCCCACTTAAAGGTCATAGCCTTGCTTTAATTAGTTTCTAAAATAATGACTCCTTATTGGATAAGGTTAGTTAGTTAGTTAGTTACTAATTAAAGAATCCCTAATTAATTGAGATTCTATTAGTTTGTTATTAATCAAGATTCCTAATTGGATAAGGATAAGGTTAGTTTCTATTATAGATTAATCCTAATTAATTAGGAGAATTCAATTAAAGAAACAATTGAGGAATCCTTATTGGATAAGGATTAGGAGACTTGGGTTGCAAGCAACCCAAGCTATCCTATTTAAAGCGGTGGACGTCCACTATTGTGAGGACAATAAAAATTTCCAGATTTTTAATCTCCCCTCTCCTCAAAGTTCATGCCCTCCCCTCTCTCTCTCTAGAGTGTAAGGTCACACACTCTCCCCCTTTCTTCTTCTCTCTTGTGTTCTTAGTTTTGAATATCAAGAAGAAGATCAAGAAGGTTCTTGATCAATAAAAATTGGATCTTTATTTCAAGATTGTAGAGCTGGAAATTTGGAAGGGCCATTAGCTTCCATTAGAGAAAGCTTCAAAGAAAAAAGAAGGTTCGTGTGGATTGCGAAGGAGACTTTACGCTTGTGAAGTTTTGCCGGTCTATCATTCTATCGTGGATTTGACTTAACAATTTCAAAGTCGCAAAGGTGATTGTGATTTCTAACTTCATTGAATAAAATCAATTAGAATCTTAGTCAGATCTTGGGATTCTTTGTATGCCCCCCCAAGAACTGTTTTCTAAAATAAAAAAGAGGCATACTTTCAGTGGTATCAGAGTCTTGGCTATGCTTCTCTTTGATTTTATTGTATAATCAAATTTTATTATATCAAGATTAGCTCCCCATAAATTTTGATTATCGTAAGTGATGAATCTTTTTGATTCTTGGTCACAACTTGATGATTAGATAATTATTGTTAGGGTTAAGGGATCCCCCTCTAGTTATTGAGGGAGTAATCAAGCCCTTAGAAATTGGTGTGATAATAATTTTAGTTTTGGATGATTCCAAAACTTCTCGAAATTTAAATAGGGATAGGTATTTAGAGATATATAAATTTGGTTATAACCCTTAAGGATTTCGAGATCTTTTTTAGCATTTAAATTAATTTTTTTAATTTAATATGAGAGCCCCAAGCTATCATAAATAATATTTATTATATTTATCATGATAAATAATTATTATTTTATGTGTTGGATGGGTTCCATAAATCGTACCTCCTTCTCTTTCTCCTCCCCTCCCAGTTTTCTTATTTTGAGAATAGGGTTGCTGATTTATGGAGGACTAAATCAACCGAAGGAATTGCCCGGAGAACCATTGCAAGATAGTAGATAGTTGTAGGGCTATATTTAATTCCCATGTTGTAATTAAATAAAGTTGTATGGTTTTTGTGAACCCATTGTGAGATTATAATATGATTATAATTATTATATTATTATTTGTGTGATGATTAATAGTATTTCCTTTAGCTCGGAAGCTTTGATAATTGTGATTATGACTTTTATGATAATTTAGGATAATTGGATTATACTCTAAATAACGAGTTGTGTTTAATTGTAAATTGTTTATATTTAGACACAACGCATTACTAGTACTACTTTGGACGTAGAGTTTGTGACTTATGCGGAAATTTTAATGTGAAACTTTTGCTTACGAGATTATTGGATAATCGTGTCTGAAAAGATAATCGTTACAAAAGGTTGATGGATCACTAAACTAACATCCAAATACCCTGAGGTTATAGGGATGAGTAGGTTTTGATTATAAGGTGAAAATCCTAATAATCAAAACCCCCTGGGAGGGCTAGTGGGAGTTTCTCACTCCTTGATAATCCTGTTATCGAAAATTTTCATAATTCCTATGATGAATTTTTATATTATGAGTATGCCTGTTTAATCTTGTTCCCTTCAAGAAAAATATTAAGTGATAATAAATGAGATTATTAATCCTAAGGCCTTCCATTATCAATAAGACTAGGAATTATTTGGCCCGAGTCTTGTCTTGCGAAAATGTATTGACGGAATTCAGTCTGACTTAAACTCCTAGAGCCTTATTTCTATTGTAGATAAGTTTGTGTATGGCCTGATAAGAAGTGTCAACTAAAATAGGGGCTCAGCCTTACTTGATCATATGACGAACTAGAATAATGGGTTTCACTTAAACAAGGAAACCTGACGACTAAAACAATGATAGTCATGTTATCTTTGGAGGTCGCAAGAAAATTTGGAATCACTGATTAATATAAGGAGTTATTCATGTGATGCTCAGTGATGAATGGTTGCTATCCACCTTTTAGTGCATGTGTGGTACTATCCTAAATTGGAAGATTACATATGCATTATGAGGATCCCAATACTCATCTGGAATAAAAGGTTTATTCCCTAATTTCATATAATGAAGAGAATGACGAAATTTGAAGAAAGATGAGAGGATCATCTCAGATTTTAAAATCCCAAAAATCCGATGAATATTTGTGTGAAAATTAATTTAATAATTTATGCTCATTTTATTGTGTAGATAGCCATGAATCCTCTTTCCAAGATTCTGGAAGAGAATCGTTTGACTGGTCCTAATTTTGTGGATTGGAAAAGAATCCTTGACATTGTGCTTATCTCTCAGAAGATAACTTATGTCCTCACTTCTGATTACCCGGAATTTGATGAGGTAGTTCAGACCTCGGAGGCAGTTGAGAAAGCCTCAAAGTGGCATGAGTCAAATAGTTTGGCCAAATGCTACATGCTTACATCCATATCAAATGTCTTTCAGCAACAACACGAGAGTTTTGTTATAGCTAAGGACATACTGACTAATCTCAAGGAGATGTTTAGGGAACAAAACAGGATTGTTAGGCAGTTGGCAATGAAAGGACTGATGGGGACCAAAATGTCTGATGGTATCCTAGTCCGGGAGCATGTTATCAAGTTCATGGGGTTCATTAATGAACTCTTGACTCTTGGAGCAGATCTTGATCAACAGAGTTAAACGGATGCGATCCTGAACTCTCTCCCGGAATTATTTTATGTTTTTGTGTTGAATTACAACATGAACAAATTGGAGACTGCTCTGCCAGAGCTCCTAAACATGTTGCAAGGGGCTAAGGACCTTATGAAGCGTACAAAGCTCTATGAAAATGTGGCAGAGGGAGTTGGACCTTCAAGGCCTAAGCCTAAGGGCAAAGGCAAGAAAAAGAATGTCGCGCCCCAAAATACCCCCTAGGAGTTAGGATACTTTGGCGACGTGACTTGACCTTAAATCAATCCTACAAAGAGTATACAAGGCAGGCCAAATAGTGACCCAAAAATTTCTTTAAAATAAATATAATTTCAAGTGTCAACATAAACAACGATTGAATAAACTACAATAATCACAAAGGGCACAAATGCTTGAGTTACCCACTCAAGCTCACTTGAGAATCCCTAAAAGAAAATTGAAAAATACATCTCTCTCTCTCTCTCATTCCAACCCTATGGCCACACGCCAACCCCTAACGTCTGGCTAACCATCCGAATAACCTCCTGCTCTCCCTGAGCTACCTCGATCCAAGGGACCAGAGTCTATATATCGTATAGTGTATCTGCCGACATAAAAGTATGGCTGAGTACAAGCTACTAGCTAACAATAGTAATAACGATAACATAACATATGTAATACAGTTCTTCATCACATTCATATAATCAGAGTGTGGAAGCTAAGACAAAACAACAAATGCAAAATCTTAAATATCATATAGTAAATCATGCCTTATATTCATGCTTTAACCAATCTTGTTTTTAATTACCTCGTGGGATTCTCATGCGTCTCATGCATCTTGTGGTTTCCTTACATGTCTTATGAGATTCTTGCTATTCTTGCTTGTCATGTTTAACTAGTACCCGAACTATGATTTGGACGGTCATACTAGCTTCTTGTCTTGCTTAATTAATGCCCAGACTATAATGGAACGAAACACATTAGCCTTCTTGTACTTGCTTGCATGGGAACAGATGATAATTCCTGTACCTGGTCTTAGTATATTATTACCCTTCCATATTTCTTTATTCTTGCTTGGAGACAAATACTAGTACCCGTACCTGGTCTTAGTATAGTAGTATCTTCTCATACTTGTTGGAAACAGATGTTAATGCCCGTACCTAGTCTTAGTACATTAACACCCTTTCATGCTTGTCTTGGAAACATACACTAGTGCCTGTACCTAGTCTTAGTACACTAGTATACTTTCATATTATTCATGTCTTGGAAACAGATACTAGTGCCTGTACCTGGTCTTAGTACACTAGTATCTTTTCATGCTTGTCATTTTACTTGGAGACATATGCTAGTACCCGTACCTGGTTTTAGTATACCAGCATGCTCTCATACTTGTTGGGGAACAGATGTTAGTGCCCGTACCTGGTCTTAGAACAGTAACATCCTTCCATGTTTCTTTTGTTTTTCCTTGTCATGTTTTCTTGGGAGCCAGGCATGACATATCCTAGGATATGCCCTACCCTTGACCGGCCTGAAGTCTGGCTTTATCATACTTGTCGTCACATTTCTTGTTCTTTTTGTTTTCTTATATACATATACTTGAAAAGCCGATTCATGCATGCATGCGTGCTTATGGGTGAAATTTGTGAACATAATAATAACATGGAAAAATTGAGGATAATATATAGCATTTGAACAATTATAGGCACATGAGAGATTTAAGGAATTCATAATGCATATCATAATTTTTACAATTCTTGGGGAAATATCCCTATCTCATATTTCATAAATTAGGTTTCACATTTTACACATGCATTTAATCAAACACCTTGCATGCCACATTTTCTTCATTCTCATTCATTTGTTCTTAGCCTTAGGTTTTTATCTCATTCATCCATTTTGTCAAACACATAGGTATATTCATTATGAGTACCATGCCCTTCCACCATTTTCCAACATACATTCATCACAACCATACGACATCTAATCGCCACAACCACCATCCATTTGTACATCCACAACCCTCTTTATCTTGTTTAATTTAGGGATATTTAAGCATTACCAGAACAAGGAAAAATGGGGGAGATCAATACACTATATTCACAAAGAAATCTAGGTCATTACCAAGGTAGTTAATAGGGTGTACTAACCTTGAGGATCATTCCTTGGTTTGGAAGAAAACCCCTTTGATTTAGAGTTCAAGCTTGAGGAGGAAGCACACTTGAAGATCAATGCTTGATCTTGGAGGAAACCTTTGATTAGGGTTCCAAGCTTGAAGAAGAATACCTCTTTGAAGAATGGAGGAGCTCTTGCTTGATAGGGAGGATCAACCTTGATCTTGATCTCTTCCTTTTTCAATCGGTGTTTACGACCGAGCGATTAGTGCTTACGACCGAGCGATCGGTGTTTTTGACCGAGCGATCGGTGGCCTACCGATCGATTGGTGTTTTTGATCGAGCGATCGGTTAAAAACACCCTCTCTGGAATTTTTCCCCATACAATTTTTTGGACCAGTCGATAGATACCGATCGCTCGGTTTTGGACCGAGCGATCACTACTTTGGACTGAGCGATAGGTGCTCTACAAATTTTGACACTGAGTCCATTTTTCTGTTTTGGCCATAACTTTTGACTCGTTCGTCAGATTTTGACGATTCAACTTGCGTTGGACTCGTCATTCGAAGTGGAACAATTCTAGTATTTTAGAATATTCAAATTATCCTTTATTCATGTACCAAATGCCCCTAAATTTGACTAGTCTGAAATTGGGTTTCAGCAGCCCGGGTTTTCAACATGTCCGACCTAGGAAATCCCACCTTCTTAACATTTAGAGCACTTTTTACTTCCATTTTGACTCCCATCAACATTCCTTAATACTCAATTAAGACTACCCAAACTTTCAAAATTCTCACTTCATGGAAAATGGAAGATTATAAAGGCTTGAGATCTTGGCACAAGTTCCAATATATGGATGAAAGTTCCGGGGCGCTACATTCTCTCCCCCTTATATAAATTTCGTCCTCAAAATTTGGGCTACACAAAATCAGGCGGACATATCTTCCCCACACTCAACCTGTAATCCTAAAGACATCGAACTCAGCCACCTATTTATACGGAAAGGACATACTACTCCTTCATCGACCAACACGAGGCTAGGCACTCACTTGCTGACAAAGCACTTAGGTTTTTGCATAGTACCAAACACCCATGAAAGTATAGAAACTTTTGTACAAAATATAATACATTTATACACATACGTAACATACCGTAATATGACATTACATTATCCTTTACAAAACAAAATTTCTATCTCTCTCTGCCCTTATGCAACATGATTTGGCACTTGAGCACCCTGTCCTGATATGGCAAAGACTTGGCCCTCATTAGCTTGACGTGGAGACTGTATGAGCTACTGGGGCCTCGAAGCCTGAAAAGACTCCTGTTGCGTGGGCAGTCGATTTGGGAGTCTATTTCCCTGAGTTTGAGCACGTGGCCGACCGCTTGGACAATTTCTTATTCGGTGTCCCGTGTCACCACCATGGTAACATGCTCTTGTAAGAGCTCGGGAATCCCCAGTCAAGTGTTTCCTCCTACAGTAACTGCAGAACTCGAACGCAGATGTAGAAGATAATGGTTGCTCCAGTTGAGTAACTTGCGTAGTAGTAGGGTGAGGGGCCTGAGGTGCAAGAGAATGACTCTGCACCTGCGTAGGTCCTGAGGACTGGTATGGAGTCATTCTGGCCCACTTCTTCGGCTGTGTTGAGCCACTGGGCTGACCTCTCAACAATTCTCTTGTCGCGACCCAAAACCCACCCTAGGAGTTAGAGTGAACTTTGGACGACTAATCATGACTTGCTTGACAACCAACCTGCAAAACCCACAGAGCATATACCATAGAGGACAATATAGCGGAAACATAACTATAAAACACAGCAGAAGTCTAACCAAACCTCTATGAATATACATGCGCAAATCCAAGTTATACAAAAGTAACCAAAAGAAAGTGCGGACAGACCCGCCAAAATACATGAAAGTATATCTCTCATCTCACCCACAGCTATCCACTCAGAATCTACAACTACCTAATGGTAACCCTCTACGGGAGGTTCCTCCAAAGGCTCCTCGACGTACTCCTCCTCCACCCAAGGGCTCGGAGCACAGATATCAAATGGAGCAGCTGCTCCGCCATCACCTGCCGACATAAGAAGTATGGCTGAGCATGGAATACTCAGCGGGTACTAAGCACTAACCAACAGTCATAGCGTACAGATAGCATACATAAAGCAGGAATAATTCTTATAAGTTAGAAGGAAACAATTCATAGCATATAAAGCAGGAATAATTCATATCATGACAATAAAGTAAAGGAGTATATAATCATGCTTGAATTCATAAAAGCCGATAAAACCCTTCAAAACACCGTGCACTTGACTTGACTGAAAACACCATTTCCTTGCTTGAAAACTTGTCATGTTTGTCTTATCTTATCGTATCATGCATGTCATGCCATGTCTTGTCATGCTTGCTTGGAAAAGTAAACTACTTGTGAGGGAAGGGAGACCCTTCTTCCTAAAATGCTTATGCTTGTCATGCCATGTCTTGTCATGCTTGCTTGGAAAAGTAAACTACTTGTGAGGGAAGGGAGACCCTTCTTCCTAAATGCTCATGTCATATCCTTTCACTTGTGAGATGTTCTTGTGAGATGTTCTTGTGAGATGTACTTGCGAGGGAAGGGAGGCCCTTCTTATGTTATGTATGCACTTGTGAGGGAAGGGAGACCCTTCTTATGAAAATGCATGATTGTCTTGTCCTTGCCAAAAGCGAGGTAAAACATATCGTACGATATGCCCCACCTCTAAATCCCATTCTTGAAAACCTCGGTAAATCATGTCATGTATGCGTGCTCGTGAGGTCGTGTGCATACTTGCATTTGGAATTAAATATGGCATTTGAGTAATTCATAACACATAACATCAATGATTTGGGCAATTTAATATTGATATCATTTAGGGAAAGCGAACAATCACACTATCATAACCCTAGCAATTTCCATAAACTTTAAACATGCATTTTCTTAATTTATCATTCATTTTATTCACCTTGGCATTTCATCAAACATGGTACATTCATTATTTATTAACCCTACAACATGCTTTTCTAGGTGGGTTATACTCACATCACACTTGTATGTTTATTATTAGTACAATGCCCTTCCCCATTCATTCATTACATCATCCACACGGCATCCATTCGCCAACATCCATCTCCATTTACCATACATACCACCCATCTCATAATATAGATATATATATATGAAGGAAAACAAGAAGGAATAAGGAAATGAGAGGCTATAACTAGGAGGGTAGTAAAAAGTACCGACCTTGAAGAGATGAGGAAGAAACCCCTCTTCCAAACGACCGTGAGTTGCTGCCCTAGCTTGGAACACGAGCTCCACCCGAGCTTGAGCCGAGATCTTGAAGGAAAACGTGCTTGAGGATGATCTAGGGTCTCAAACCCCTTTGATTCCTCTTCAAAATGGAAACCCTAGATTTAGGAACCCTTTCTCCTCTCTTCTAATCTCCCAAATCTTCTAAAGGTTGAGAATGAGCCCTAAAGGCTCGGGCAATCCTATATAAGAAAGGGTATAACACCCGAATGCCGAAAATGCCCCTAGTGAAAATTCTGTAAAACGCGAGGGCCGAGCGATCGGTGTTAATGACCGATCGATCGGTTGCCTACCGATCGATCGGTTTCATAACCGAGCGATCGGTTGAAATTTCACTCTCTGGAAAATTTCCCCATAGTAAAATCTCGACCAGTCGATAGCCTCCGAGCGATCGGTTTTGGACCGATCGATCTCTCCATGGACCGAGCGATCGGTGGTCTGCAGGTCCAAACTGTTTTGGCCATAACTTTGGACTCGTTCGTCCGATTTCGACGATTCAACTTGCGTTGGGTTCGTACTTCGAAAACGAACATTCCTGACGTTTCGGAATTTCCAATTTCTTCCTTATTTATTAATTGCATTACTTTAAAGGAAAAATGGCTACGAAGGGTCATGCATAAATGTGAAAAGGTCCGGGGCTCTACATCTCTCCTCTTGTAGAATTCCAATTCTTTAGTCTTAGGTTTTCAAGTCCATTCATGTATTTTATCGAACACTTCACATGCAACATTGGTGTAGTCCTTATTCTTACATTTTCCTTATCATGCATTTCATTAAACATCTTGGTGTGTCCATTATTCATACATTATCCATCCACCATTTTCCATGACACAGTATTCATCACAACCATAGGGCATCTAATCACCTCATCCAACATCTCACACATCATTCACCACTTAGTTATCTTGTATTATTTAGGCATCATTGATCTTAGGTAAGAAATTGGAAATGCACATGCTCAATCCTACTTAATTTCTAGAAAAACTAAGTTAATACTAAGTGAGATAGTTAGGGTGTATTAACCTTGAGATCAAGGCTTGATCTTGAAGAAAAACCTTGGATTTGAAACCCCAATGGTAGAGGAGAACCCTTGCTTGAAGAATGCTTGATCTTGAAGAAAAACCTTGGATTTGAAACCCCAATGGTAGAGGAGAACCCTTGCTTGAAGAATGCTTGATTGGGGCAGATCAAACCCTCTTCTCCTCTTGATCTTGGATGAAATCCTCCTTGATTTGGAAAATCCCACTTGATTTGGAAGAGGATCCAACCTTGAAATGGTGAGAGGGATCTTCCCTTGATCTTCTTCTTCTTTACTCCACAAACCCCAATCTTCTTTCTCTTCCTCTCTCAATCTCCCCCTTCACTCTTTCTAGGTTTTGGGCAAGCAAAATCCCCAATGGGTTGTCTATTTATAGACAAATGGGTTTAAAACCCTCATTTCCGTGCCTTTAAAAAAACCAAATCACGCGCTGACGATCGATCGTCAGTTGGGACGATTGATTGTCCACGTTCCCGCAAGTTATCCAGATTTCTGGGCTCCTGACGATCGATCGTCATCTGTGGAAGATCGATTGTCCAAATCCCTGAGAGCTGTCTGGATTTCTGTTGTTTGGTATTTTGACCATTACTTTTGACTCACTCATTGTATTTTGACAATTCAACTTGTATTGGACTCGTCTTTGAAAGGGAAACAATTTTCATGTTTTACACACCTCTTAATTTGTCCTTATTCATGGTCCAAAGTGGCCATAAAGGTAATTGTGTCAGAAAATTCAGCAGAAAAATGATGGAAAACTCACATTTGACTTATCTTAGACTCAAAATATGGAAAAACGTTAAACATGAACCTCAAAGAGGATTCCAATACGGTTCTAATGGTTGAAGAATTACTTGATTCCGATATGAGGTGAGAAAACTAGAGCTATTCAAAGTTGAGGATAATGTTAAGACATTCCTCTTGACATTCAGGGTATTTTCATACCCCATCTACCTTGAATCCCACCTCTACTCCATTCTCATAACTCACGATCATAAGTTCTTAAACCAACTAAGGTAACCCATTAGGCACAACCTATATGCATGAGAGGCCTGGCTACTATATTCGAAAACCCTTGAATTGACACTGTTCACAGTACTATTCACAACCCTCTCACATGAACAGTGCATGTGAAATTCGGGGCTCTACACGATTGATCGGTGTTTTTGACCGAGCGATTGGTTGAAAACACCCTCTCTGAAATTTTTTCCCATACAAATTTTTGGACCAGTCGATAGATACCGATCGCTACTTTGGACCGAGCGATCGGTGCTCTGCAAATTTTGACACTGAGTCCATTTTTTTTGTTTTGGCCATAACATTTGACTTGCTTGTCGGATTTTGACGATTTAACTTGTGGTGGACTCGTCATTCGAAGAGGAATAATTCTGGTATGTTAGAATCTTCAATTTCTCCTTTATTCATGTACCAAAATGCCCTTAAAATTGACTGTTCTGAAATTGGGTTTTAGCAGCCCAGGTTTTCAACATGTCCGACCTAGGAAATCCCACCTTAACATTTAGAGCACTTTTTACTTCCATTTTGACTCCCATCAACATTCCTTAATACTCAATTAAGACTACCCAAACTTTCAAAATTCTCACTTCATGGAAAATGAAAGATTACAAAGGCTTGAGATCTTAGCACAAGTTCCAATATATGGATGAAAGTTCCGGGGCGCTACAAAGAAGAAGTCCAATTTTTCAAAATTCCGCAAAAGCAAGAAGGGTAAGAACAAGAAAGCTTATGAGAAGAAGGACAAGGAAAAGAATCATAATATTTTCTTCTATTGTAGGAAACCAGGTCACTAGAAGAGGAATTGCAAAGTTTACTTAGCATCCCTCAAGGACAGACCTTTAGAAGGTATGTCTGAATCTTTCATCATTGAATCCAATTTCATTATTGGTTCTTCAAACTCTTAGTGTGTAGATAGTGGATCTACATCACATATTTGTAATATGTTACAGGAGTTTTAGGAGAGCAGAAAGCTCAGTAATGGGGAAGTCAAGATAAGGATGGGAACAGAAGCAAGTATGCGATCGCCATCGGAACTTATATTTTAGAATTTTCTTTAGATAGGATTTTGGTTTTAAAAGACTGTTTATATGTGCCAGACATGTGCAGAAATTTGATTTCTGTTTCTAGTTTAATCTTTAATGGTTTTTTAGTGAATTTTGATACTAATGTAGTTATCAAATACAATAATAGTTTTATTGTTTCTGACACATTGTCTAATGGTCTTTATTATCTTGATCCTATAAGAAATTCGGTTAATAACATTGAGGATAAAGAGTCCACAAGTGTGACACCTCAGAAAAGAGGTAGAGATTCTGTGAATCCAACATACTTATGGCATCTCAGGTTAGGCCATATCAATTTGGATAGGATCAACAGACTGGTAAAGGATGGTCCTTAAAACCATTTATATGTTGAACCTTGTCGAACTTGTGAACCTTGTTTGCAATATAAAATGACCAAAAGGCCATTTACAGGCAGACCTATGAGAGCCACAAGTATATTGGAATTGATTCACACTATGTATGTGGACCTATGAATCATTCAGCCAGAGGTGGCTTTATCTACTTCATTGCATTCACAGATGATTTTTCAAGATATGGTTATATATATCTAATGAAACACAAGTTGGAATCTTTTAAAAAGTTCAAAGAATTCTGAAATGAAGTAGAAAAGCAATTAGGTAAATGTATTAGAACTCTCAGATCCGATCGAGGAGGAGAGTACCTCTCGAATGAGTTCATGGATTATCTTAAAGATAATGGTATTTAATCCCAATGGACTCCCCTAGGAACACCTCAGCTTCATGATGTTTCAGAAAGAAGATAATTGAACTCTATTAGATATGGTTTGTTCAATGATGAATAATACTGACTTGCCAATTTCTTTTTAGGGATATACGTTAGAGACTACAATCTATCTATTGAATAGGGTACCTACTAAGTCTATTTCCAAAACTCCAATTGAGCTATGGATGGGTCGAAAGCCTAGTCTAAAGCATCCTAGAGTATGGGGTTGTCCTATTCATGTGCGAAAACAGAACTTTTGACAAGTTGGAAAGTAGGACTGAGAAGTGCCTGTTCATAGGATACCCAAAAGAAATTCCTGGATATTATTTCTATAATCCTAGTGAACAAAAAATGTATGTAAGCAGGAATGCCATTTTTCTAGAAGAGGATATGATCCTGAATAGAGAAGATGGATTTAGAATAGATCTTCAAGAGAAAAATCAGGATAAGTGACCATGGTTAATTTCATCTTAACTGAACCTTTAAATATACAACAGCCTAGGAGAAATGCTAGGATCAGTCGACCTCCAGATAGATTGTCTTATCAGCATGAGGTATATTCTATAGAATCAGATTCCTTAGATGAAGATCCTTACACTTATCACGAAGCAATATGTGATATTGATTATGATAATTGGCATAAGGCCATGGAATCTGAAATGGGCTTCATGTACTCAAATGGAGTCTGGACCCTGGTTGAAAAGCCTGAGGGAATTAGACCTATTGGGTGCAAATGTGTAGAGCCCCGGAAT
Organism: Tetracentron sinense; assembly: GCA_015143295.1. NCBI lineage: Eukaryota > Viridiplantae > Streptophyta > Magnoliopsida > Trochodendrales > Trochodendraceae > Tetracentron > Tetracentron sinense. The sequence goes on along the minus strand of CM026555.1, from coordinate 25,696,267 downwards.
TTGAGTTCACTGTTCATGTGAATAGTTCCCTTATATGATGTGTGTAAAGGCCTAAGGCCTTCCTTGGTGTTTTGGTTATTATGGTGAGTCAAGTGAGGGTTTAGGTACATGTTTTGAGTCTCAAAGAGAGAGTATAAATATACTCTAAGTGGGTAAAAGAAATGGGTATAAAATGCTTTAAGTGTTTAATGAGTTATAAGTGAATGGTGCGGTGAATAGTGCTAGTGCACAAGGCATAAAGAGGTCAGGGCTTCTCATGCATGTCGGTGTGAATTTAAAGATCACCGAGGTGGGTTAAAAACCTATGGAGAACGAGTTATGAGGTGTGAGTAGGGTTTTGGAACCGAGGGAAAAGAGAGTGAAAGAACTCATTCTAGGTGTTGAAGAGGCATATTTTGGCATTGCCCTCAACTTCAAGAAGCTCTAGTGTGATCACTGATGATCGGAATCGAGTGATTCTTGAGTTTTTTGAAAGGTATTGGAATTCTCTTCAAGGTTCATGTTGATCACTTTCCCTGATTTTGAGCCGGGGTTGAGGCAAAAGTCCAATTTCCAAAGTCAGGACTGTTGAAAATCTGGACAGTCGAAACCCATTTGCAGATCAGTTGGCTTTAGAACCATTTTTGGAAGATTAAAACTCAAAATTTGAAGATTTATAAAACATAAAAGTTGTTCCCCTTCGAAAGAGGAATCCAACGCAAGTTGAATCGTCAAAATCCGACCAACGAGTCAAAAGTTATGCCCAAAATACCAAAGGGCATTTTCGCAGACAAACTCGCTCGAGCGAGATCCAAACCCGCTCGAGCGAGATAGACCAAAACTGAATTTTTGAGTCCTGGGAGCAACCCGCTCGAGCGAGATGGAAGCCCGTTTGAGCGAGATCGCTCAGAAATGTTTTTTTTAGGGTTTTTCTCAACCCAAACACCTATAAATACCCCATTTTTGGGGAACCAAAGTTTCTAACACCTAGAGAATGATATTTTGAGAGAAAAAGGAGGAAACTTAGGTTTCCAAAAGGGGGCTTTGTAGTAGATCAAAGAGGAGCTCGAATCATCACTTCCCAAGCTTCCTCAAGCTTGGATCTCATCTTCACACGCCATTGGAGCTTGGATCTTCATTCACAAGCTTGGGTTTCACTTCTACAACCTTCCTCAAGCTTCTTCAAGTATTGGATCAAAGGGATTTCATCGCAAAAGGTAGATACACTCTACTAGGTTCTAATTTCATAAACTATTATTGATAAATATAGACATAAATAGCCTTATACTTGTGTAAATCAACTTTCATAGCCATTGATTTCATGGATCCCTTTCTATATCAAGATAAAATCCTATGAATGATGATGTGAGTTAAATGTGATGATGCTATTCTTTCAACCAACAAATAAAAAAAATGGTATTTCTTGAGATGTTTTATATGTTAGTATCCAAAGATGAAAAGCATGTTAAAAGCCACAAGTTTTGGGACAAACAAGTAGAAAAACCTAATTTCAATGTGATTGGATGATGTAATGTTATTGTATATGGATTATTGTGATGGGTGAATTATGTTAAGCATTAGCCATATGATCATATGCAAAGTGTCTCCTTTAAATGTCTACTATGTTATATCACAATTGCTACACGGACACATATGCATATGCATGATCGAGTTTTTCTATATTATGGGTATCCAAAAGAAGAAGTATATGTATATAAGATGCAATACAAGAATAAGAAGAAGAAGATTATAAAATACAAATGAACCAAATGAACAGTACAAGAACCAAAAGAAGTATAAGAAAAGTACAAGAAGTAAAAGATGTATACGAAAAGTATAAGAAGCACAAGATACATACGGAAAGTACAAGAAGCACAAGATGTATATGGAAAGTACAAGAAGTACAAGATGTTACAAGAAATATAAGATGGAAAGTATACGGAAAAAGCCGACGGGGATGCGACGATATCAGGCCGCTTGAAAGGGAAAGGGATACTGGCATCGGACTCCGGTGATAGCAGGCCGCCCGAAAGGGAGATGGATACTAGTCGTCTACCCCGAAGGTAGCCGAAGGTGAGGAGAACATTAGGCCACCCAGCTTACGTGGGTACATGTACTCGTTGTCCGACTCCGGAGGTAGCAAATGATGAATACCAAGGTATTTTAAATACCCGTACAGGATAATAAAAGATAAAAGCCAAGGTATTTTAAATACCCGTAAATGCAAAGGTACAAGATGATAAAAGATGACAAGAAAATGTTTTCGACAAAAGATGATAAGAAGATGTAAAAGACAAAAGATGATAAAAAGATGTTTTCCGATAGTATTTTTCGAGATATATGTACATGATATGATTTTGTTTTCCTCGCTCTGATTTCAGGAATGCATGTGAGATGATTAAACTGTGATATGTATGTTGTATTCTTGTTTATGATATTACTATTTAGTGGTTTGTATACGCTGAGTATTCTATGCTCAGCTGTACATATTATTTCGGCAGGTCCCTTCGACATTTGTGGTGAGCGTTCTCAAGAACCGTGGCTCGAGGAAGGGTATGTTGAGGAGGAGGAAACTTGAGGTAGTCTTCAACAGTAGAGGGCTTAGGAGGAGCAGAAGGCTTTTGTTAGGTGGCCCCATCATGAGTGACGAGAGGGAGAGCCTTGTACATAAATTTTGTTGAGCAAGTATGTTCGCTCTTTATTTTGGGTCATGTATAAATTGAGACATATAGTATGGATAGAAATTTTGTAGTACACTTTCGCTACCATATATAGATTGGTATTACGCTTCCGCTATCACATGTCTTATACGTTGTACAAGATTTACAGGTTATATGAGATGGTTTGGTAATGAGTTCACATCACCAGAGTATCCAAACTTCTAGGGGGTATTTTGGGTCGTGACAAAATGGATCTACAAGAGGAAACGTGGGTCCGATGGAAAGGTAGAGACCTTTAAAGCAAGGCTTGTGGCGAAAGGGTATAGTCAAAGAGATAGTATCGACTATGAGGAAACCTATTCACCAGTAGCAATGCTAAAGTCCATCAGAATTCTGTTATCAATTGCTACTTACTATGATTATGAAATATGGCAGATGGATGTCAAAACCGCTTTCTTGAATGGAAACATTCAAGAGGATATTTATATGGACTAGCCTGAAGGTTTTGAACTCTATGGCCAAGATAATAAAATATGCAAATTGATAAAATCCATTTATGGCCTTAAGCAAGCTTCTCGGAGTTTGAATATCCGTTTTGATGAATCAATCAAACCGTTTGGTTTTCACCAAAACATGGATGAAACATGTGTGTACAAGAAGGTCAGTGGGAGTGCAATAACTTTCCTATTTCTTTATGTGGTTGATATTCTACTCATTGGGAATGATGTAGGAATGTTATCAACTGTTAAAATCTGGTTGTCATGTAACTTTGCAATGAAGGAACTTGGTGAAGCCTCCTATATTCTTAGTCATAAATTATTTAGAGATCGAAAGAAAAGGATGCTGAGATTGTCCCAAGTCAATTATATTGACAAGATCATGCATAAATATAGCATGGAAAATTCCAAGAAAGGGTTTTTACCCTGTAGTCATGGAATTAGCCTCTCCAAATCAAAGTCTCCAAAGACTGATAATGAAAGAGAGCAAATGAGCCATATCCCATATGCATCAGCAGTGGGAAGTCTTATGTATGCTATGTTGTGCACAAGACCTGATATTTGTCACGCAGTGATCATTGTGAGTAGATATCAATCAAACCCGGGTCCCGAGCATTGGACAGCAGTTAAGCACTTTTTCAAGTATCTGAGGAGGACTATACACCACTGTTTGGTTTCAGTGGAGAAGATCTGACTGTTGTAGGGTACACAGATTCAGATTTTAGGCAGATGTTGATGATAGAAAGTCCACCTTAGGATTTGTCTTTACTCTTGGAAATGAGCATTTAGTTGGAGGAGTTGCAAGCAAACAACAATTGCTTACTCAACAACTGAAGCTGAGTATGTTGCTGCATGTGATGCTACAAAGGAAGCAGTGTGGATAAAGAAGTTCATTCTTGAACTTGGTGTTGTTTCATCGATTGAATCTCCTATTAAACTTTATTGTGATAACAGTGGTGCTGTAGCTCAAGCCATAGAGCCTAGAGCACATCAGAAGACTAAGTACATTGAAAGGAGATTCCATCTGATTCGAGACATTATTAATAAAGGAGACATCGAGTTATCCAAGATTGCGTAAGCGGATAACATGGCGGACCCATTTACCAAAGCACTACCTTAGAAGGTGTGTGAGAAACATCTAGAGTCGATGGGTGTAAGATACATAGGAGATTGGCTTTGAGTGTAAGTGAGAGGTTGTTAGATATATATATGCCCACGAAAGCAATTCTAGAATTGTATTAGTCTACTTAATCAATAAAAGCATATTTTACATTCACACATTGTCTTCTATATTGGTTAACATATCTAAAGTATCTCATTGGATGAGACTTGTAGAACCTTGGAACTTTTACCATGTATTAGAAACCGTGCAAAGGCATTTTGCCTTTGTAATCCTCCTATTTCTATGAAATGAGAAAATTTAAAGAAACTCTAAGTGTTAGGAAGTAGTATTCCTAAGTCAGACATATCAAAAACCCGAGTTACTGAAACCCATTTGCGGATCAGTCGACTTTAGGGGTAATTTGGTCAATAAATAAATAATAAATTGGAAATTCTAAAATGACAAGAATTTTCCCCTTCGAAAGATGAATTCAACGCAAATTGAATCGTCCAAATTGAACAACCGAGTCAAAATTTATGGCCGAATTACCAAAGTAGGGGAAAATGGAAGAAAACAATGAAATCTGGAGGGTGCGATCGATCGCAAGTCAGGTGCAATCGATCGCATGCAGGCGAATTGGGTCCCAAACTCTCGGGGTCAGATACGATAGATGGATCCCCAGGTGCGACAGATCGCAGGGATCTGCGATCGATCGCAAGAGTGTGCGATCGATTGCATGCAGAGGGAAATCAGACCAATGTATTCAGGTTCATGTGCAATAGATCGCATTAATGTGCCATCGATCGTAAGGACCCGCGATCGATCGTAGATAAGTGCGCGATCGATCGCATGCGGTAGCAGATTCTGAATTTGGGGGTTTTAAACCCTTGTCTTGTTTAGGGATCCCATTTGGGGATTTTCTAAGCCTAAGGAGAGAAAGAAGGGGAAAAGGAGGAGGAGAGATTGAAGGCAAAATCCAAAAAGGGCTTTGGGATTGAGATCAAGGGAGCAAGCTTGAAGGATTCTAAGCTAAGGTTATCAAACCACCACGGCCATGTTGCCTATTTTGAAAAGATGGTGAACTTCAAGCCGGAAGGGGTCAAGCCTTTTCACTTCTGAGGATTGAGAGAAAGGGATATTGCTTGCCTAGCAGCTTTGAGCTTAGCAAACCCAGAAGCACAAAGCTCCTCGGCTATTCCGGTCGTGAGTGAGTTTTTGGATGTGTTCCCAGAAGAACTTCCCGGATTGCCTCTGAATCGGGAGATCGAGTTTGCTATAGAGCTTGCTCCAGGCACCGCTCCAATTTTAAGGGCACCGTATAGAATGGCCCCAATAGAGCTTGAAGAATTGAAGAAACAGATTGAGGAGTTACAACAACTTGGTTTCATCAAACAAAGTGTGTCATTGTGGGGAGCTCCGGTCCTCTTTCTGAAGAAGAAAGACGGGTCGATGAGAATGTGTATAGACTACCGTCAGTTGAACAAGGTAACTATTAAGAATCGTTATCCCTTGCCAAGGATAGACGACTTGTTCAACCAACTGAAGGGAGCCATATTTTTCTCCAAGATTGATCTTAGATCGGGGTATCATCAGTTAAAATCAAGTCGGAGGATGTTCCGAAGACGGCTTTCAGGACTCGGTATGGGCATTACGAGTTCCTGGTCATGCCTTTTGGGCTGACGAATGCACCGGCGGCATTCATGGATTTGATGAACCAGGTGTTCTGATCGTACTTGGATCGATATGTGATTGTATTCATCGATGACATTTTAGTGTATTCCCAAACACGAGAAGATCACGCAAAAGACCTCCACCTTGCTCTGAAGATGTTGAGAGAACATAGGCTATATGCCAAGTTGAGCAAGTGTGAATTTTGGTTGGAGAAGGTGGCATTCCTAGGCCACGTGGTATCGGTCGAGGACATTTCTGTTGACCTGGCAAAGATAGAGGTAGTTATGAGTTGGGAGTGGCCCAAGAGCATCACTGAGATACAGAGTTTCCTTGGATTAGCAGGCTATTATCGGAGATTCATGGAGGGATTCTCCAGTTTGGCTGCACCTCTCACTTACTTGACAAGGAAGAAAGCAAAGTTCAGTCGGAGTGACCGATGTGAAGTGAGTTTCCAAGAGTTGAAGAAACGCCTCACCACAGCTCCCGTCCTTACGGTGCCATTGGGACATGTTGGTTATGAGGTTTATAATGACACCTCACATGTGGGACTTGGATGTGTCCTAATGCAGCACAAGAAAGTCATTGCCTATGCATCAAGACAACTGAAGGAGCATGAAAAGAATTACCGCACTCACGACTTGGAGCTTGCTGAAGTCGTGTTTGTACTCAAGATTTGGCGCCATTACCTTTACGGGATAGAGTTCTATGTGTTCACGGATCACAAGAGTCTCAAATACCTCTTTTCCCAGAAAGACCTAAATTTACGGCAACGGCGTTGGATAGAATTCTTGAAAGATTTCGAGTGCACCATCCAATATCACCCTGGAAAAGCGAATGTAGTGGCTGATGCTTTGAATTGGAAACCACCGGGGTTGTTGGTTCACATGTTAGTGCGAGAATGGAGATTATTAGAAGATTTGGCTAATCTAGACATCAGTGTGAATGATTCCGTCCGTAGCCCTATTTTGGAAAATGTCACGGTCAGGCCGTACATCATAGATTTGATCCAAGACTATCAAGCCATAGATGCTGACTTGTTGGCTTTTCGGGACAAGGAAGTTGCCAAGGGTAGTAAGGACTTCTCTCTCACTAGTCGGGGCGCTATTACATTCAAGGGAAGACTTTGTGTCCCAACCAATGCAGACCTTCGAAGAGAGATTATGGATGAAGCTCACCGGTCTAAGTATACAGTGCATCCTGGGGGTACGAAGATGTACCAGAATCTCAAGTGTCACTTTTGGTGGCGAAACATGAAGAGGGAGGTTATGGAGTACGTGGCACGGTGTTTGGTGTGCCAACAGGTGAAAGTAGAACATTTGAGACTGACTGGACTTTTACAGTCTCTCCCTATTCCCGAGTGGGAATGAGAACATATCTCTATGGACATCATTGTGGGGTTGCCAAAGACGGTTAGAAAGACCGATGCTCTATGGGTTGTGGTGGACCATTTGACAAAGTCCGCCCATTTCTTACCGTACCGGACTACTTTCAATTCAAATTAGTTGTGTGCACTGTATATCAAAGAAATAGTTCGGTTGCACGGGGTGCCAGTGAGCATTGTGTCGGATCGGGACCCGACATTCACATCCAGATTTAGGAAAAGTTTTCAAGGTGCAATGGGTTCCCGATTAGACTTTCGTGTGGCTTTCCATCCACAGATGGATGGGCAAACCGAGCGGATAAATCAGGTGATAGAAGACATGCTCCGTGCATGTATGCTAGACTTCAAGGGAAGTTGGGAAGATCACCAACTTTTGGTGGAATTCGCCTACAATAAAAATTATCAGGCAAGCATACAGATGAGGCCTTTTGAGGCTTTGTACGAAAGGAGTTGTAGATCCCCGTTGTATTGGGATGTAGTTGGGGAAAGAAAGGTGTTGGGCCCTGAATTAATTGAACAAACTGCGGATAGGGTCAAGCTTATTCGGGAAAGGTTGAAGACCGCACAAGATAGGCAGAAGAGCTACGCCACAACCGAAGGAGAGACCTTGAATTTCGAGTTGGTGATTTTGTATTTGTTCGGGTTTCACCAACCAAGGGTGTTATGAGATTCGGAAAGAGAGGCAAGCTCAGTCCGAGATATGTGGGCCCGTTCGAGATCATTACTAGAGTCGGTGAGGTGGCTTACCGTGTTGCTTCGCTCGCTCATATGGTGGTGGTCCATGATGTGTTTCATGTCTCCATGCTTCAGAAGTACATTCCGGACCCCTCTCATGTCATCGAACTTGATCCAGTTGAGATTCGAGAGGATCTCACTTTGGTTGAGAAGCCGGTTCATGTATTGGATCGAAGAGATCAAGTGCTTCGCATCAAGACTATACCGTTAGTTCTCGTGCAATGGCAACATCACGCTCGACAAGAGGCTACATGGGAACGTGAGGTTGAAGTCAAAGCGAAGTACCCCGAGTTGTTTGGAAGAGTTTTGTATATGACTTGTAATTTTGTTTTGAATTGTAATGCACGCATCGTTCAAATTTCGAGGATGAAATTTCTTATAAGGGGGGGAGGATGTAGAACCTCAGAACTTTTGCTATGTATTAGAAACCGTGCTAAGGTAATTTGCCTTTGTAATCCTCCTATTTCTATGAAATGAAAAAAATTAAAGAAACTCTAAGTGTTAGGAAGTAGTATTCCTAAGTTGGACATATCGAAAACCCGAGTAAATGAAACCCATTTGCGGATCAGTCGACTTTAGGGGTAATTTGGTCAATAAATGAAGAAGAAATTGAAATTCTAAAACATTAGGAATGTTCCCCTTCAAAAGATGAATCCAATGCAAGTTGAATCGTCCAAATCGGACAACCGAGTCAAAAGTTCAGGCCGAATTACCAAAGTAGGGGAAAATGGAAGAAAACAACAAAATCTGGAGGGTGCAATCGATCGCAAGTCAGGTGCGATCGATCGCATGCAGGCGAATTGGGTCCCAAACTCTCGGGGTCAGATGTGATAGATGGATCCCCAGGTGCGATAGATCACAGGGATCTGCGATCGATCGCAAGAGTGCGATCGATCGCATGCAGAGGGAAATTAGACCAATGTATTCGGGTTCATGTGCGATAGATCGCATTAATGTGGGATCGATCGCAAGGACCCGCGATCGATCGCGGATAAGTGCGTGATTGATCGCATGCGGTAGCAGATTCCGAATTTGGGGGTTTTGAACCCTTGTCATTTTTAGGGATCCCATTTGGGGATTTTCTAAACCGAAGGAGAGAAAGAAGGGGAAAAGGAGGAGGAGGGATTGAAGGCAAAATCCAAAGAGGGCTTTGGGATTGAGATCAACGGAGCAAGCTTGAAGGATTCCAAGCTAGAACCATCCTCAATCAAAGGATTCCTCAAAGATCAAGCTTGATCCTCAAGGTTAGTACACTCTACTAACTTCTCTAGCAGTACTCTAGGCTTTCTTCTTTTAAAATCATGATGTTGATCATGTATTCCCTTTTCCTTGGAAACATACTATATATCCAAAATCTAAACAAGATAATGTGAATGAATGTGCAATGTATGAATGGATGAACTGGGTTGAGGCGATTGGATGCCGTGTTAATTGATGAATGGGTATTGGAAAATGGTGGATGGGCACTTCAAACATAATAAATACATTTTGTGTGGTGTGATGAAATATATGCATTAAGAAATCGAAACAAAATGACTAGGAATGGGATTGCACACCAAGTGTTTGATAAAATGCTTAAATGACGTATTGAATAAATGAACTGGAATTATGAAAGCATGTATTGAGCTATTATGTTTAAATGCCTACCTTGATCAAATGCCCTACATGTTATCCATATTCCTTTATGCTTATATTCAAAATGGGAATGCTATGCTTATGTGATCCCCTCATCCAAGCATGTCATCAGGATTGTCACTATTGGCACGCACACGAGCATGCATGGTTGCATGAACCGAGCTTTTCAAGAGCATATGCATATAATAAATCAACAAGAAAACATTGCATGTCAAGGAGGTTGGTAGCCCAGGGATGTTCGGGTACTAGCCTCTGGCTCAGAAGAAAACCAAAAACACTACCTGTCAAGGAGGTTGGTAGCCCAGGGATGTGCGGGTACTTGCCTCTGGCTCACAAGAAAACTAAAGATGTAACTAAAACTCATATATGTCAAGGAGGTTGGTAACCTAGGGATGAGCGGGTACTAGCGTCTGGCTCACAAGAAAACAATATGTCAAGGAGGTTGGCAGCCCAGGGAGGTTCAGGTGCTAGCCTCTGGCTCACAATTAAATGAAACATGTCAAGGAGGTTGGTAGCCCAAGTGAAGGGTACTAGCCTCTGGCTCACAAGAACAAGTTCACAAGAAAAGGATCACAAGTATACAAGATGAGGCAAGACACGCATGCATGATTTTCACAAGCCATACCGAGACATAAGTCGGGTTTTCCAAGCATGAGTCTTATCGGAGTTTTCGCATTCATGCACGCATGTCAAGATAACGATATTGTTTCCTATTAAATGCTGTTTATCTCATGATGCTACTATTGCTTTGAATTGATATTGCCTTGTATTGTATTCGCTGTTATGCTTTTACTATTGCTATGGTTAGCTAGTGGTTTGTACTCGTTGAGTATTCCATGCTCAGCCGTACCTTTATGTCGGCAGGTACCGAAGAAGCCCTCGACCCGTAGCTTTGGGTCGAGGAAGAGTACGTAGAGGAGAGAGAGTCATCTATCCCGTTACAGTCTCAAGTGGATAGAGACCTCGACGTGTGGCCGTACCTCGACTACTGTTGAGAGGAGAGTACAAGAGGGTTCCTGGTGTATTTTGATACTTTGATAGGTGGGCTTGTCCACCTTAGACTTGATCATGTTTTGTGTATATGTTCACTTGGGATAATACTTTGGAATTGGAGAAGAAAAGAAAAAGTTAGTTTACGCTTCCACCTACATGTTTAGCTTCCACGCTCTGATCATTGTTATTATTATACTGTATTAGCCTTCTTTACTTCAGGATGGTTTGACAGGTTAAGTATAGTCACGACCAAAGTATCCCTTAACTCCTAGGGGGTATTTTGTGGTGCGACAGAGGTGGTATCAGAGCTCTAGGCATTAGAGTCCCCAGGGTCACTTGTACTCAATACCCTTATTGAACAAGGCAATAGGTGTTATGAACGAGTCGTATTCCAAGTATAGACTAACAATTTAGTCTTGGTCAAATTGGTTGAACTTCAACTGAACTTAGAGTCCTACGCTAGGAACACGGATTGTATGATATGCTATTGTTATGTAAACCTTGTGTGCACTGTTCTATGCTTGGTAAATATGTTTTGAACAAATGGTTAATTTGCTACTAGATGTGTATCCAAGTTAGACTCATGTCGTATTGTCGTTCTCAGGAGTAATCATGAGACGCAATACTCGGGGTCGCCGGTACAACACAAGGGGCAATGGAAGTGATGCACCATCGGGTGATGAACAACCCGACTTTGCCCAAGCCTTTGCTTCAATAGCCGAGACTTTGGCTATGCTAGCGGCGAGGCAACCTACTACTCCTCCTCCGGCTGGCACACTTGTAACTGCTCCACCCAATCGAGCATAAGCCAGAATTGAGGCTTTTCGGAGGATGAGGCCTCCAACTTTTTGTGGAAGCATTGATCCACTTGTTGCCGAAGGATGGATTCGGCAATTAGAGAAGATATTCTCAGTATTGACACCGACTGAGGCTGAAAGGGTCACTTGGGCCGCCTTTATGCTTGAAGGCGAGGCTGACCATTGGTGGAGGTCCGCACTCAGGACCCGAGATTTGACCTGACAGGGTCAAGAGTGGACATGGGCCGAGTTCTTGGACGTCTTTTACAAGAAGTACTTCCCAGTTGGGATGAAGGAGAAGAAAGAGGTTGAGTTCATTACCTTGGAGCAAGGAAATATGTCAATGGCGGCTTATGAAGCCAAGTTCTCGAAGCTATCTCGATTTGCTCCACATATGATAGCGACCGAGGCGATGAAAGCTCAGAAATTTGAGACAGGGTTGAAGGCCTACCTCAAGGATCGAGTCTCAATGTTCAGGCATGAGACATATTCAGAGGTGGTGGATAAGGCACTTTTGGCGGAGTCAAATTCCGATGAATTTTTCAAGAGGAGAGGGATGGAGAAAGGCCAGTCTAGTGGTTCAAGGGAGAAAAGAGTAAGGACTAGTTCTTACCAGTTCGTAGGGCCAGCACAGTCACAGAGGATGTACCCTACACCTCAACCTCTCCATCCTTTTGCTCCACCGGCTTGTCGCCCGGCTTTCACTCAGGCTACTCGCCCCGCAGCGACTCAGGCTACGGGATATGCTCCTCCCACCTATTCGCATGATATTTGCACCCTTTGTGGAAGAAGGTATCCAGTGGGGGAATGCCGGAGGATTACGGGAAGTTGTTTCCACTGTGGTGACCAAGGCTACCTTGTTAGAGACTGTCCCCGACATCACTTGCCAGCTCAGTCTCAAGGGAGCAGGCCCCCGGTTAGGCAGACATTTCAGCCTAGCTCTTCTTAGGCTTCGAGGGCCCCGCCACTTATCCGGCCACCTCGTCAAGCCACTTAAGGGCAAGTCTTTGCATTGTTCGAGCGGGACGCACGTACATCCGACGATGTCGTGCAAGGTATGCAAGAATTCTAGAGTTTAAGTTGTGAATAATTTCTATGGTTGATGATTTGTTAATTTTACTAGGGGTTACCTATGTATGATGCTTGTTATTGTGTGAAATCTACTGATATTAGTTACTAATCGCACAGGTGCCTTATTAGTGAACGAGTGTATCGCCTGAGTGTTGATCGACACAGGATCCACTCACTCTTTTGTCTCACCAAGTTTTGCAAAGGGCTTTTTGACTGAGGCTACTCCGTTAGAGCGGGAGTTGACCATTGCAACTCCACTCGGCAAGTCAGTTGATACCGATAAAATATTTAGAGATTGTGTGGTTCAAGTGGGGGAGAATGAACTGTTAGCGGATCTCGTCGTCCTAGATTTCCAAGACATGGATTTTGATGTCATCCTAGGGATGGATTGGTTATCAAACCACCACGGCCATGTTGCCTATTTTGAAAAGATGGTGAACTTCAAGCCAGAAGGGGTCAAGCCTTTTCACTTTGGAGGATTGAGAGAAAGGGATATTTCTCGCCTAGCAGCTTTGAGCTTAGCAAACCCAGAAGCACAAGACTCCTTGGTAATTCCGGTCATGAGTGATTTTTTGGATGTGTTCCCAGAAGAACTTCCCGGATTGCCTCCGAATCGGGAGATCGAGTTCGCTATAGAGCTTGCTCCAGGCACCGCTCCGATTTCAATTTCAAGGGCACCGTATAGAATGGCCCCAATAGAGCTTGAAGAATTGAAGAATAAGATTGAGGAGTTACAACAACTTGGTTTCATCAAACCAAGTGTGTCACCGTGGGGAGCTCCGATCCTCTTTCTGAAGAAGAAAGACGGGTCGATGAGAATGTGTATAGACTACCGTTAGTTGAACAAGGTAACTATCAAGAATCGTTATCCCTTGCCAACGATAGACGACTTGTTCGACCAACTGAAGGGAGCGAGATTTTTCTCCAAGATTGATCTTAGATCGGGGTATCATCAGTTAAAGATCAAGTCGGAGGATGTTCCGAAGACGGCTTTCAGGACTCGGTATGGGAATTATGAGTTCCTTGTCATGCCTTTTGGGATGACGAATGCACCGACGGCGTTCATGGATTTGATGAACTGGGTGTTCCGATCGTACTTGGATTGATGTGTGATTGTATTCATCGATGAAATTTTAGTGTATTCCAAGACACGGGGAGATCACGTACGAGACCTCCAACTTGCTCTGGAGATGTTGAGAGAGCATAGGCTATATGCCAAGTTGAGCAAGTGTGAATTTTGGTTGGAGAAGGTGGCATTCCTAGGCCACGTGGTGTAGAGCCCCATATTTTTCATGCTTAAAACATGACACTTCGTTGCCATTTTTCCTTTAAAGAGGTATAATTAATAAATAAGGAAGAAATTGGAAATTTCGAAATGTCAGAAATGTTCATTTTCGAAGTACGAACACAACACAAGTTGAATCGTCAAAATCGGACGAACGAGTCAAAAGATATGGCCAAAACAGTCTGTACCTATAGGCAAAGTGTAGCTCGGAAGGCACTAAGGACGTGCTCTGACGGCGTACTCTGATAACGTAGCACAGAAAATGTACTCTTAACGTATACGTTGTGCATCCGTTGTACAGCTCACAACGGGTACGTTGTACAGCTCACAATGGGTACGTTGTACAGCTCACAACGGGTACGTTGTACAGCTCGCAACGGGTACGTTGTACAGCACCACGGGCACGCTGTACATAAGACAACGGACAACGGGTCCGGCACCCTTCACAACGGACAACGTGTTTGTTACTATTCACAGCACAATGAGTTGTCACTATTCACAGCACAACGAGTTGGCACTGTTCACAGCTCAACGAGCTCAGCACTATGCACAACACAACGTGACAACGGGTTCGGCACCCTTCACAACGGACAACGTGTTTGGTACTATTCACAGCACAACGTGTTTGGTACTATTCACAGCACAACGTGTTCGGCACTGTTCATAGCACAACGTGTTCAGCACTGTTCACAGCACAACGTGTTCAGCACTGTTCACAGCACAACGAGTTGGCACTGTTCACAGCACAACGAGTTGGCACTGTTCACAGCACAACAAGTTCGGCACTCGTGTTTTTTTACAGAAATTCAGTAAGGGTATTATGGTCTTTTGTCAGTTCACTCTTACCTTAAGAGTTTAACCCGAACCTTTAGGGCATCATTCGACACTTAGAGAGTTTGAGAGAATAGGAGAAAGGGGAGAAGGCGATTCCAACCTAGGGTTTCCAGTTGGAGAGAAATCAAAGGGTTTTGAGACTCTAGATCACTCTCAGTCCGGTTTTCTTCAAGATCTCGGCCCAAGCTCGTGCGAAGCTCGTGTTCCAAGCTAGGGCTGCAGCAACTCACGATCCTTTTGGAAGGGGGTTTCTTCCTCACTTGATCAAGGTCGGTACTTCTTGCTACCCACCTAGTTATAGTTCCTCTCATCCCTTCTTTTCTTTAGATTTTCTTTCATTTACACATGTATTATGAGATTAATGGTGAATGGTGAATGGTGAATGGAGATGAGTGTGGGCGATTGGATCCCGTGTGTATTGATGTGATGGATGAACGGGGAGGGCATTGTACCCATAATGAACAAACGTATGTGATGTGAGTAAAACCCACATAGAAAAGCTTGTTGTAGGGTTAATGAATAATGAACACACCATGTTTGATGAAATGCCAAGGTGAATAAAGTGAGATGTAAATTAGTAAATGCATGCCTAATAAATTCTGAATATTGCTAGGGCCTATGATAGTGTGTTTCCTGCTTTCCCTAAATGATATGAATATTACATTGCTAAATCATTGATGCCATATGTGTTGTGAAATTACCCAAATGTCATGTTTAAATTTAAATGCAAGTATGTACATGGTTCCCACGAGCACGGCATGCATGGCATGATTTATCGAGGTTTTCAAGAACATGGTTAGAGGTGGGACATATCCTACGATATGTTTTACCTCGCTTTTCACAAGAAGACAAGAACCAACATTCCATGAGAGGTCTCCCCTCACTCACAAGTGCATATCATGAAGAAGGGCCTCCCTTCCCTCGCAAGTACATACATATCATGAAGAAGGGTCTCCCTTCCCTCTCAAGTGCATTGCATAAAGATGGGTCTCCCTTCCCTCTCAAGGCATCTCACAAGTGCATCTCACAAGGACATCTCACAAGTGTATCTCACAAGTTACATGATCACAAGTAAGCATGCATGACATGACACGACATACAAGAATCAAGCAAGATAGACAAGACAAGCTTTCAAGTACGAAAAGATATTTCAAGTCAAGTCAAGTCAAGTGCACGATGTTTTCAAGAGGATTTATCGGCTTTCTATGAAATACAAGCATGATTATAAACTGCTTTACTTCCTTGTATGATATGAATTGTTTCCGTTTGACATATATGAATTGCTCCTGATTATGCATTGCCATTTTTATGCTATAATTGTTGGTTAGTATTTAGTACCCGCTGAGTATTCCATGCTTAGCCGTACTTCTTATGTCGGCAGGTTCTGAGGGAGCTGCTGCTCCATTTGATGTTTGTGCTCCTGGTCCATGGGTGGAAGAGGAGTACGTCGAGGAGCCTTTGGAGGAACCTCCCGTAGAGGGTTATCTGTAGGTGGTGTTAGATTCTAAGTGGATTAGCTGTGGGTGAGATGAGAGATACACTCATGTATTTTGGCGGGTCTGTCCGCACTTTCTTTTGGTTTCCTTTTGTGTAAACTTGGATTTAAGTATGTATATACATAGAGGTTTGTCAGTCTTCCGCTGTGCTATATTAGAGTATGTTTCCGCTATTATTGTCCTCTATTGTATATGCTCTGTGGGTTTTTGCAGGTTGGTTGTCAAGCACGTCATGATTAGTCGTCCAAAGTTCACTCTAACTCCTAGGGTGGGTTTTGGGTCGCGACACGTGGTGTCGGTCGAGGGCATTTCTGTTAACCCGACAAAGATAAATGCAGTTATGAGTTGGGAGAGGCCCAAGAGCGTCACTGAGATACAGAGTTTCCTTGGATTAGCAGGCTATTATCGGAGATTCATGGAGGGATTCTACAGTTTGGCTGCACCTCTCACTTACTTGACAAGGAGGAACGCAAAGTTCAGTTAGAGTGACTGATGTGAAGTGAGTTTCCAAGAGTTGAAGAAACGCCTCACCACAGCTCCCGTCCTTACGGTGCCTTCGGGACATATTGGTTATGAGGTTTATAGTGACGCCTCACATGTGGGACTTGGATGTGTCCTAATGCAGCACAAGAAAGTCATTGCCTATGCATCAAGACAACTGAAGGAGCATGAAAAGAATTACCCCACTCACGACTTGGAGCTTATTGCAGTCGTGTTTGCACTTAAGATTTGACGTCATTACCTTTACGGGGTAGAGTTCTATTTGTTCACGGATCACAAGAGTCTCAAATACCTCTTCTCCCAGAAGGAACTAAATTTACGGCAACGGCGTTGGATAAAATTCTTGAAAGATTTCGAGTGCACCATCCAATATCACCCGGGAAAAGCGAACGTAGTGGCTGACACTTTGAGTAGGAAACCACCGGGGTTGTTGGCTTACATGTTAGTGTGAGAATGGAGATTATTGGAAGATTTGGCTAATCTAGACATCAGTGTGAATGATTCCGTCCGTAGCCCTGTTTTGGCAAATGTCACGGTTCGGTCGTACATCATTGATTTGATCCAAGATTATCAAGCCACAGATACTGACTTGTTAGGTTTTCAAGACAAGGAAGTTGCCAAGAGTAGTAAGGACTTCTCTCTCACTAGCCGGGGTGCTATTACATTCAAGGGAAGACTTTGTGTCCCAGCCAATGCAGACCTTCGAAGGAGATTATGGATGAAGCTCACCGGTCTAAGTATACAGTGCATCCCGGGGGTACGAAGATGTACCGGAACCTCAAGAGTCACTTTTGGAGGGAAAACATGAAGAGGGAGGTTGTGGAGTACGTGGCACGGTGCTTGGTGTGCCAACAGGTGAAAGCAGAACATTTGAGACCGATTGGACTTTTGCAGTCTCTCCCTATTCCCGAGTGGAAATGGGAACATATCTCTATGGACTTCATTGTGGGGTTGCCAAAGACAGTTAGAAAGACCGATGCTATATGTGTGGTGGTGGACCGTTTGACAAAGTCCGCCCATGTCTTACTGTAGAACCCCTGACCTTTTCACAGTTAAGGCATGACATTTTCGTTGTCATTTTGCCTTTAAAGAAGTGTAATTAATAAATAAGGAAGAAATTGGAATTTTCGAAACATCAGATATGTTCCTCTTCGAAGTACGAACACAACGCAAGTTGAATCGTCAAAATCGGATGAACGAGTCAAAAGATATGGCCAAAACAGTCTGGGCCTATAGGCAAACTAGCTCGTAAGGCGCTAAGGACGTAGCTCGGTTAAGGCGCTAAGGACGTAACTCGGTTAGGCACTAAGTACGTACTCTGATGACGTATACGTTGTGCATCCTTGGTGTAACAGACGACGGGTACGTCGTGCAGCTGACAACGTGTACGTTGTACATCACCACGGGCACGTTGTACATAACACAACGTGTTCGGCACTAACCACCACGGACAACGTGTTCGGCATTAACCACCACGGACAACGTGTTCGGCACTATAAGACAACGGACAACGAGCACTATTCACAACACAATGTGTCCAACACTGTTCACAACGGACTACGAGCTCAGCACTGTGCACGACACGACGTGACAACGGGCTCGGCACCCTTCACAACGGACAACGAGTTGGCACTATTCACAGCACCACGAGTTGACACTATTCACAGCACCACGAGTTTGCACTATTCACAACACCACGAGTTGGCACTATTCACGGACCACGAGTTGACACTATTCACAACACCACGAGTTGGCACTATTCACGGACCACGAGTTGGCACTATTCACGGACCACGAGTTGGCACTATTCATGGCACCACGAGTTGGCACTATTCACGGCACCACGAGTTGGCACTATTCACGGCACCACGAGTTGGCACTATTCACGGCACCACGAGTTGGCACTATTCACAGCACCACGAGTTGGCACTATTCACGGCACCACGAGTTAGCACTATTCACAGCACCACGAGTTGGCACTATTCACAGCACAATGTGTTCAGCACTATTCACGGTCCTCGCGTCATTGCAGAAATCCCAGTAAGGGTATTACGGTCTTTTGGTCAGTTCACTCTTACCTTAAGAGTTTAACCCGAGCCTTTAGGGCTTCATTCGACACTTAGAGAGTTTGAGAGAATAGGAGAAAGGGGAGAAGGCGATTCCAACCTAAGGTTTCCATTTTGGAGAGAAATCAAAGGGTTTTTGAAACCCTAGATCAACCTCCAGCCCATTTTTCTTCAAGATCAAGGCACAAACTCGTGAGGAGCATCTCCTCAAACTAGGGCAGTAGCTACACAGTCGTTTTGGAAAGGGGTTTCTTCCTCATTTCTTCAAGGTCGGTACTTTTTACTACCCTCCTAGTTATAGTTCTTCTTTCCCCTTCATTTCTCTTTATTTTCTTTCATTATACATGTGCTATGAGATGAATGGTGGTGAATGGTTATGAATGGGTGTTAATGGAGAATGGAGATGGAATGGGCGACTGGATGCCAATGGTGTTGTGTGATGAACAAATGGGGAAGGGCATTGTTCAAATAATGAATATACATGTATGATTTGAGAAAAACCATCTAGAAAAGCATGTTGTAGGGTAAATCCATAATGAACACACCATGTTTGATGAAATGCCAAGGTGAATACAGTGAACTGTAAATTAGGAAATGCATGCCTAATGAAGTATGAATATTGCTAGGGTCTATGATAGTGTGTTTTCTGCTTTCCCTAAATGATATGAATATTACATTGCTCAATCATTGATACTATATGTGTTGTGAAATTTCCCAAATGTCATGTTTAAATTTAAATGCAAGTATGTACACGATTCCCACGAGCACGGCATGCATGACATGATTTATCGAGGTTTACAAGAACATGGTTAGAGGTGGGACATATCTTGCGATATGTTTTACCTCGTTCATGACAAGACATGGCATGATAAGCATAAGCATTCTAGGAAGAAGGGTCTCCCTTCCCTCACAAGTAGTTTACTTTCCAAGCAAGCATGACATGGCATGACACGCATGATATGACAAGATAAGACAAACATGACAAGTTTCAAGTACGAAAAGATATTTCAAGTCAAGTCAAGTGCACGATGTTTTCAAGAGGATTTATCGGTTTTCTACGAATTACAAGCATGATTATAAACTGCTTTACTTCCTTGTATGATATGAACTGTTTCCGTTTGACATATATAAACTGCTCCTGATTCTGTATTGCCATTTTTATGCTATAATTGTTAGTTAGTATTTAGTACCCGCTGAGTATTCCATGCTCAGCCGTACTTCTTATGTCGGCAGGTTCTGAGGGAGCTGCTGCTCCATTTGATGTTTGTGCTCCTGGTCCATGGGTGGAAGAGGAGTACGTCGAGGAGCCTTTGGAGGAACCTCCCGTAGAGGGTTACCAATAGGTGGTTGTAGATTCTGAGTGGATTAGCTGTGGGTGAGATGAGAGTTAGATTTATGTATTTTGGCGGGCATGTCCGCACTTTCTTGCGGTTACCTTTTGTATAAACTTGGAATTGCTTAAGTATATACATAGAGGTTTGTTTAGACTTCCGCTGTGCTATATTAGAGTATGTTTCCGCTGTTTTTGTCCTCTATTGTATATGCTCTGTGGGTTTTTGCAGGATGGTTTGTCAAGCAAGTCGTGTAAGCCATGATTAGTCGTCCAAAGTTCACTCTAACTCCTAGGGTGGGTTTTGGGGCGCGACACTTACCGTACCGGACTACTTTCAATTCAAATCAGTTGGTTGCACTGTATATCAAAGAAATAGTTCGGTTGCACGGGGTGCCAGTGAGCATTATGTTGGATCGGTACCCGAGATTCACATCCAGGTTTTGGAAAAGTTTTCAAGGTGCAATGGGTTCCTGGTTAGACATTAGCATGGCTTTCCATCCACAGACGGATGGGCAAACCGAGCGGATAAATCAGGTGATAGAAGATATGCTCCGTGCATGTATACTAGACTTCAAGGGAAGTTGGGAAGATCACCTACCTTTGGTGGAATTCGCCTACAATAACAGTTATCAGGCAAGCATACAGATGGCGCCTTTTGAGGCTTTGTACGGAAGGAGTTGTAGATCCCCGTTGTATTGGGGTGAAGTTGGGGAAAGAAAGGTGTTGGGCCTCGAATTAATTGAACAAACTGCGGATAGGGTCAAGCTTATCCGAGAAAGGTTGAAGACCACACAAGATAGACAGAAGAGCTACGCCACAACCATAGGAGAAGCCTTGAATTTCGAGTTGGTGAATTTGTATTTGTTCGGGTTTCACCAACCAAGGGTGTTATGAGATTCGGAAAGAGAGGAAAGCTCAGTCCGAGATATGTGGGCCTGTTCGAGATCATTACTAGAGTCGGTGAGGTGGCTTACCGTGTTGCTTTGCCTGCTCATATGGCGGTGGTCTACGATGTGTTTCACGTCTCCATACTTCGGAAGTACATTCTGGACCCCTCTCATGTCATCGAACTTAATCCAGTTGAGATTCAAGAGGATCTCACTTTGGTTGAGAAGCCGGTTCATGTATTGGATCGAAGAGATCAAGTGCTTCGCAACAAGACTATACCGTTAGTTCTCGTGCAATGGCAACATCACGCTCGAGAAGAGGGTACATCGGAACGTGAGGCCGAAGTCAAAGGGAAGTACCCCGAGTTGTTTGGATTAGTTTTGTATATGACTTGTAATTTTGTTTTGAATTGTAATGCACGCAACGTTCAAATTTCGAGGACGAAATTTCTTATATGGGGGGGAGGATGTAGAACCCCAGAACTTTTGCCATGTATTAGAAACCGTGCCAAGAAATTTTGCCTTTGTAGTCCTCCTATTTCTATGAAATGAGAAAATTTAAAGAAACTCTAAGTGTTAGGAAATAGTATTCCTAAGTCGGACATATCGAAAACCCGAGTTACTAAAACCCATTTGCGGATCAGTCGAATTTAGGGGTAATTTGGTCAATAAATAAAGAAGAAATTGAAATTCTAAAATGTAAAGAATGTTCCCCTTCGAAGGATGAATACAACGCAAGTTGAATCGTCCAAATCGGACAATCGAGTCAAAAGTTATGGCCGAATTATCAAAGTAGGGGGAAATGGAAAAAAACAACAAAATCTGGAGGGTGCGATCGATCGCAAGTCAGGTACGATCGATCGCATGCAGGCGAATTGGGTCCCAAACTCTCGGGGTCAGATGCGATAGATGGATCCTCAGGTGCGATAGATCGTAGGGATCTGCGATCGATCGCAAGAGTGTGCGACTGATCGCATGCAGAGGGAAATAAGACCAATGTATTCGGGTTTATGTATGATAGATCGCATTAATGTGCGATCGATCGCAAGGACCCGCGATCGATCGCAGATAAGTGCGTGATCGATCGCTTGTGGTAGCAGATTCCGAATTTGGGGGTTTTAAACCCTTGTCTTTTTTAGGGATCTCATTTGGGGATTTTCTAAACCTAAGAAGAGAAAGAAGGGGAAAATGAGGAGGAGAGATTGAAGGCAAAATCCAAAGAGGGCTTTGGGATTGAGATCAAGGGAACAAGCTTGAAGGATTCCAAGCTAGAACCATCCTCAATCAAAGGATTCCTCAAAGATCAAGCTTGATCTTCAAGGTTAGTACACTCTACTAACTTCTCTAGCAATACTCTAGGCTTTCTTCTTTTAAAATCATGACGTTGATCTTGTATTCCCTTTTCCTTAGAAACATACTATATATCCAAAACCTAAACAAAATAATGTGAATGAATGTGGGATGTATGAATGGATGAAATTTGTTGAGGTGATTGGATGCCGTGTTGGTTGATGAATGGTTATTGAAAAATGGTGGATGGGCACTTCAAACATAATAAATACATTTTGTGTGGTGTGATGAAATATATGCATTAAGAAATCGAAAAAAAATGACTAGGAATGGGATTGCACACCAAGTGTTTGATAAAATGCTTAAATGACGTATTGAATAAATGAACTGGACTTATGAAAGCATGTATTGAGCTATTATGTTTAAATGCCTGTCTTGATCAAATGCCCTACATGTTATGCATATTCCTTTATGCTTATATTCAAAATGGGAATGCTAAGCTTATGTGATCCCCTCATCCAAGCATGTCATCAGGATTGTCACTATTGACACGCACACGAGCATGCATGGTTGCATGAACCGAGCTTTTCAAGAGCATATGCATATAATAAATCAACAAGAAAACATTACATGTCAAGGAGGTTGGTAGCCCAGGGATGTTCGAGTACTAGCCTCTGGCTCACAAGAAAACCAAAAACACTACCTGTCAAGGAGGTTGGTAGCCCAGGGATGTGCGGGTACTCGCCTCTGGATCACAAGAAAACTAAACAAGTAACTAAAAGTCATATATGTCAAGGAGGTTGGTAGCCCAGGGATGTGCGGGTATTAGCCTCTGGCTCACAAGAAAACAATATGTCAAGGAGGTTGGCAGCCCAGGGAGGTTCGGGTACTAGCCTCTGGCTCACAAGTAAATGAAACATGTCAAGGAGGTTGGTAGCCCAAGTGAAGGGTACTAGCCTCTGACTCACAAGAAGTTCCCAAGAAAAGGCTCACAAGTATAAAAGATGAGACAAGACATGTCGCGACCCAAAACCCACCCTAGGAGTTAGAGTGAACTTTGGACGACTAATCATGGCTTACATGACTTGCTTGACAAACCATCCTGCAAAAACCCACAGAGCATATACAATAGAGGACATTATCAGCGGAAACATACTCTATCATGGCACAGCGGAAGACTAACAACCCTCTATGTATATGCATACTTAAATTCAAGTTTTATACAAAAAGCAATCCATAAGAAAGTGCGGACAGACCCGCCAAAATACGTGGATATAATCTCTCATCTCACCCACAGCTATTCACTCAGAATCTACAACCGCCTAATGGTAACCCTCTACGGGAGGTTCCTCCAAAGGCCCCTCGACGTACTCCTCCTCCACCCATGGACCAGGAGCACAAACATCAACTGGAGCAGCAGCTCCCTCGGAACCTGCCGACATAAGAAGTACGGCTGAGCATGGAATACTCAGCGGGTACTAAATACTAACCAACAGTCATAGTATACAGATAGCATACATAAAGTAGGAAACAAATTTGCATATATAGAACAGGAACAATTTATATCATACAAGGAAGTAAAGCAATTTATATTCATGCTTGCATTCAGAAAGACTGATAAAACCCTTGAAAACATCGTGCACTTGACTTGACTTGAAATACCCTTTGCGTGATTGTGAACCTGTTAACCGTGTCATGCTTGTCATGCTTGCATCATGCGTGCCATGTCATGTCATGCGTGTCATGCTTGCTTGTTCATAATTTAAACATGTTCACATGCCTAGTTGCCGTTCATAGTCCGTCGCAACTAGTACCCTATATGCAGATGGGTATGCCTAGTTGCCGTTCATAGCCCGTCGCAACTAGCATCCATGCGGAATGTGAATGCCTAGTTGCCGTTCATAGCCCGTCGCAACTAGCATCCATGCGTGTAATGCCATGCAGAGTTATGCGTGTCATGTGAATGCTATGCTATGCGTGTCATGCCATGCTATGCATGTCATGCGAGGAGATGGGAGACCCTTCTTATGATAATGCATGATTGACTTGTCATTGCCAAGAGCGAGGTAAAACATATCGTAGGATATGTCCCACCTCTAACCATGTTCTTGAAAACCTCGATAAATCATGTCATGCGTGACGTGCTCGTGGGAACCGTGTACATACTTGCATTTAAATTTAAACATGACCATTGGGTAATTTCACAACACATATAGCGTCAAAGATTAAGCAATTCAATATTCATAGCATTTAGGGAAAACAGGAAACACACTATCATAGGCCCTAGCAATATTAAGAATTTATTAGGCATGTATGTTTATTATTGGAACAATGCCCTTCCCCGTTTTAATCATCACCACAAAACCACTGGCATCCAATCGCCCCTTACATCTCCATTCACCATTCACCATTTACCATTCATCCATCTCATAGCACATGTGTAAGTGAAAGAAAATAAAGAGAAATGAGGGGAAAAGAGGATCTATAACTAGGAGGGTAGTAAAAAGTACCGACCTTGAAGAAATGAGGGAGAAACCCTCTTTCCAAATGACTGTGAGTTGCTGCCCTAGCTTGGATCGCGAGCTCCACAATGCCTGAACCGAAATCTTGAAGAAAACGGGCTTGAGGTTGATCTAGGGTTTCAAAAACCCTTTGATTTCTCTCCAAACTGGAAACCATAGGTTGGAATCGCCTTCTCCTCTTTCTTCTATTCTCTCAAACTCTCTAAGTGTCGAATGATGCCCTAAAGGCTTGGGTTAAACTCTTAAGGTAAGAGTGAACTGACCAAAAGACTGTAATACCCTTACTGGGATTTCTGCAATGACGCGAGGACCGTGAATAGTGCTGAACACATTGTGTCGTGAATAGTGCCCACTCGTTGTGCGGTGAACAGTGCCAACTCGTGGTGCTGTGAATAGTGCCAACTCGTGGTGCTGTGAATAGTGCCAACTCGTGGTGCTGTGAATAGTGCCAACTCGTGGTGCTGTGAATAGTGCCAACTCGTGGTGTTGTGAATAGTGCCAACTCGTGGTGCTGTGAATAGTGCCAACTCGTGGTGTTGTGAATAGTGCCAACTCGTGGTGCTGTGAATAGTGCCAACTCGTGGTGCTGTGAATAGTGCCAACTCGTGGTACTGTGAATAGTGCCAACTCGTGGTGCTATGAATAGTGCCAACTCGTGGTGCTGTGAATAGTGCCAACTCGTGGTGCTGTGAATAGTGCTGAGCCCGTAGTTCGTTGTGTTGTGTATAGTGCTGAGCCCGTTGTCTTATGTACAGCGTGCCCGTGGTGAGTTGTACAACGTGCCCGTTGTGAGCTGTACAACGGATGCACATAGTATACGTTATCAGAGTACGTTGTCTGTGCTACGTTATCAGAGTACGACGTCAGAGCACGTCCTTAGTGCCTTCCGAGCTACGATTTCCTACAGGTTCAGACTGTTTTGGCCATATCTTTTGACTCGTTCATCCGATTTTGACGATTCAACTTGCGTTGTGTTCGTACTTCGAAAAGGAACATTTCTGATGTTTCAAAATTTCCAATTTCTTCTTTATTTATTAATTATACCTCTTAAAAAGGCAAAAATGACAACGAGAGTGTCATGTATTAACTGTGAAAAGGTCCGGGGTTCTACAAGACACGCATGCATGATTTTCACAAGCCATACCTAGACATGAGATGGGTTTTCCAAGCATGAGTCTTATCGGAGTTTTCGCATTCATGCACTCATGTCAAGATAACGATATTGTTTCTTATTCAATGCTGTTTATCTCATGATGTTACTATTGCTTTGAATTGATATTGCCTTGTATTGTATTCACTGTTGTTATGCTTTTACTATTGCTATGGTTAGCTAGTGGTTTGTACTCGTTGAGTATTCTATGCTCAGCCGTACCTTTATGTCGGCAGGTACGGAGGAAGCCCTCGACCCGGAGCTTTGGGTCTAGGAGGAGTACGTAGAGGAGAGAGAGCCGTCTATCCCGTTATAGTCTCAAGTGGATAGAGACCTCGACGTGTGGCCGTACCTCGACTACTGTTGAGAGGAGAGTACGAGAGGGTTCCTGGTGTATTTTGATAGGTGGGCCTGTCCACCTTAGACTTGATCATGTTTTGTGTATATGTTCACTTGGGTTACTATTTTGAAATTGTAGAAGAAAAGAAAAAGTTAGTTTACGCTTCCGCATACATATTTAGCTTCCGCGCTCTGATCGTTGTTAGTAATATACTATATTAGCCTTCTTTACTTCAGGATGGTTTGACAGGTTAAGTATAGTCACGACCAAAGTATCCCTTAACTCCTAGGAGGTATTTTGGGGTGCGACAAGACTACTTTGTCCTTTAGGTAACATTGTAGGAAAACCATCCAATTAGTTGATAATTGATTGCTTAGGAGATATGATTTTTCGGTTCCTTGTAGACCTAGTATTGTTCTAAGTTATTCAGGAAACATCTGGACAAAGTATTCCTACTAACTTACACATTGTTAGTTCTATGTGATGGAGTGATGAATCTCAATCACTGAAGAAGGGTCTCTTGACTAAGATGTGAATATAAGTAAGAAGTACTTATATTGCAACTGGATCGCTCAGTGGATACCCTTAGAAATATATTGTCTTTATATTTAGGGTTCCTTAACCTGAGAGGTCAACATCTTCTCTAATATTTGCCTATATAGCTTTGATGTGGTCAATCATCAATGTCCAACACATCGGACTAAATACGGGCTCGTTGGGTTATGTATGCTATATTAAAAGAAGTGTGTGTACGCTCAACAAGGATTCCACTACTCTAACAGAGTAATTAATATTGAGTTGATAATTGTAAAAATCGGACTTGAAAAACCCAACGCTGGTATTTATCGATGAAATGGTATTATCGAGAAGTTTTCTATATAAAAGAAATGTAATTATTATTATTTCTTTTAAAGAATTTCTATATCATTTTGAAAGTCCAAGTTTGACTAAAAGTATCAAAGAGAATAGGTTCTCAATATAAGCCAGGGATTAAAGACAGTATTAGATACTGTCCCATAAGCTTATAACAATAGTGGAAGTGGAGGGACATATCTGTAAACAAATCTTAAGATAGAAATACCTACAAGTAATTCTCTATTTTCTAGAGGTTAATCACATTGTGCTAATGGACATTATTGTGATTGGTGGAAGTCCAGGGATATAGATAAAATTCTATAATCCTAATGGAGTGTAGGAAAGGTGTTTCCTAGTAATAATGCTTTAACCAAAAGGTTGAGTACTTGGTCCCACACTCGGAAATAGGAAATCCCTTTAGATCTCACACACTAGGACCTTCTTAAAGTATTTAATTTAATTAATAATTTAATTAATTAATTTCTCTAAGTAATCACTATATGGTATAGTGAAGCTCTAAAAGATGGAATCACATTAGATGAGAAAAACCAAATGGGTAGGACCCATTGGGGATTATGATGGAAGATCATATAAAGTGACCTTAGGGGTTTAAAACCCTAAGGGGCGTGTGGAGTGGGGCCCACCTAGGGTGGGACGCCCACTTCAAGGTAATAGCCTTGCTTTAATTAGTTTCTAAACTAATGACTCCTTGTTAGATAAGGTTAGTTAATTAGTTACTAATTAAAGAATCCCTAATTAATTGGGATTTCATTAGTTTGTTACTAATTAAGATTCCTTATTGTTTAAGGATAAGGTTAGTTGATTATTAATAGATAAGGTTAATTTCTATTATAGATTAATCCTAATTAATTAGGAGAAATCAATTAAAGAAACAAATGAGGAATCCTTATTGGATAAGGATTAGGAGACTTGGGTTGCAAGCAACCCAAGCGATCCTATTTAAAAGGGTGGGCGTCCACTATTGTGAGGACAATATAAATTCCAGATTTTTATATCCCCTCTCCTCAAAGTTCATGCCCTCCCCTCTCTCTCTAGAGTGTATGGTCACACATGCTCGCAGGACAGACAACCTACCACTCCTTCGTCTGTTGCAACACTAGTCCCTGCTCCTCCAAATAGAGTTCAGGCAGATATCGAGGCATTTTGGAGGATGAGGCCTCCAGTATTCTATGGTGGCATAGACCCATTGGTGGTAGAAGCATGGGTCAAGCAGTTGGAGAGGAGTACCAGAATGATTCCATACCAGTCCTCTGGACATACACAGATATAGAGTCTTCCTACTACACCACAGGCTTTTCATTCTTGGGCTCCACCGGCTTCACGCCCGACTACCACTCAGGCACCTCACCTCGCACTATCTCAGGCCATGGGGCACCCTCCACCTACTCTTATGTGATCTGTACCCTTTATGGGAAGAGACATGTGGCCAGAAAGTGTAGGAATATTTCCGGTGGATGTTTCCACTGTGGTCGCTGGGGCCATATGATCAAAGATTGTCCAAGCCAATGGCCACGTGCTCAAACCAAGGGGACTAGACTCCCAAATCGATTGCCTACGCAATAGGAGTCCTTTCAAGCTTTGAGGTCCCAGCAGCCCATACAGGCGCCACGTCAGGCTAATGAGGGCCAAGTTTTTGCTATCTCAGGGCAAGGTGCTCAGGCACCTAATGATGTTGCATGAATGCCGAGAGATGGAAATTTTGGTTTGTAAAGGACGATGTAATGTTGTGTTTCAATATGTTGCCTACGTGTATAAACATATTATATTAGGTTATGGAAGTTTTCTTACTTTTCATGGGTGTTTAGTAATATGAAAAAAACCTAAGTGCCTTATCACAAGCAAGTGCCTAACCTTGTGTTGATTAGTGAATGATTAGGGTGAATTGTAATCGTATCGTCCAAATTTCGAGGATGAAATTTCCATAAGGGGGGAGGATGTAGAACCCCGAAATTCGAGTTCACTGTACTATGAAAAGTGGCAGTGAATAGTACCGTTGGGTGGTGTGTGTAAAGGCTTGAGGCCTTTCATTTGTTCTTAGTAGTATGGTGAGCTAAGTGAGAGTTTTAAAGTGCGGGTGTTGAGTCTTAAAAAGTGAGTATAAATATACTCTCTATGTGTAGAAGCAAAGGTATGTAAAATACCCTAAGTGCTTAAAGGGTTGTAGGCGAATAGTGCTGTAAACAGTGCTTTTGAGACCCAAGGTTCCCTAGGTATTTGTGAATGATGTGAGGAGGTTATAATAGGTTTTATGGTATGTGAGGGTATTAAAGAACATGCTATGGGTGTTTGGAATGAAGGAGTAAGAGTATGGAATAGTTCTAAGTGTGGAAAAGAGGGATACCTTTGCATACCTCAACTTTAAGGAGCTCTAGAATCCTCACCTCTAATCAAAATTGAGTGATTCTTGAATTTTTAGAAAGGTATTTAAACCCTCTAAAAGGTTCATACTTTACACTTTTTCATATTTTGAGCGTAAGGTATGTCAAACGTGAGGTTTCCGAAAAGTGGTCTGTGGTCGATTGAGCAGTTATGTTGGACCAGTCCACTTGTGGGCCCATTTAGACTATGTTAAACTCAAAATTAAGAGTTGTGTAAAACATAAAAGTTGTTTCCCTTTGAATAAAAAAGCTAACACAAGTTGAATCGTCTAAATCCGATGAGGAAATCAAAAGTTATGGCCAAAATACCAAACCTAGTCAGTAACCGGTCAACCGAACGCAAAATCGGTAGACCGACCATCTATCCGGTTCACCGGACCTCACTACCGGTCGACCGAACAATGAAAATTTTGAATGGAAAATTACTCCAGAGAGCATATTTTGAAAGAGTCGACCGATGGGCGCCACCGGTCGATCGATCCTCTCGATTTTGAACTTTTTTGGTCAATTTTAAGCCAAATCATGAAGGTATGTTGGTCTTTGGCCACCCCAACTTCTATATATACCCAAAACTCGTGAGAAAGGGTTTCATAAACCCTCTAAGACCAAATTGGAGAGATTTAGAGAAGAGGAGAAAGGGGTTTTCTCCTAGGGCATCATCTTGGGAGAGATCATGGGTTTGAAAACCCTAGATCATCACAAAGCTTGGATTTCTTCAAACCCAAGCCTCGAGCTCGTGTGGAGTCATCTCCAAGCTCGGGCAACGCCTCCTTCAACCTTTCTCAAGGGTTTTTCTCATCTATTCAAGGTCGGTACCCTATGCTACCCTCCTAGTCATGATTTTTCCCTTTTCTTTTCTTATTCTTTGTTTTCACCAAATGATGAATGATAAATATGCTATGAGATGGAATGTATGAATGGAGATGGATGTGGGCGATGGATGCCATGTGTATGTAATGTGATGAACTAAATGGGAAGGGTATTTCATCAAATAATGAACACACACGAATGATGTATTGATTGAATGAATTATTAATTAAGAAAAGCATGCTTCAAGATGTGTGAAAATTCTAGGGTTTTATGTTAGTTTGTTACCTCGCTTTTTATAACGGCATGATTATTTTTATGTGTTGAAATAAATGCAATTGCATGTATTATTGAATTTCAAATGTCATATTTAATTCCAAGTTAAGGCATGTACACGAATTCACGAGTACGGCATGCATGACATGGTTTGCCGAGTTTTTCAAGAACAAAGATTTTATTCCCGATTCATGAACACCATGACAAGACCAAAGAGGGGTCTCCCCTCCCTCGCAAGTGTATCTCATTGAAAGAGGGGTCTCCCCTCCCTCGCAAGTACATCTCACAAGTTGCATGAGCATGTGTAATTTCCAAGCAAGACAAGCATAACATGACAAACATGACATGACATGACACGCATGATACGACAAGAAAAGCAAGACAGAACATGGCAAGACAAGTTTTCAAGCACGAAAAGAGTATTTTAAGTCAAGTCAAATACACGATGATTTCAAGAGTTTTTCCCGGTTTTGATGTGATGCAAGCATGAATTATATACTATTTATTTTCCTGGTATGATATGAATTGCTTCTACTTTACTCCATTATTGTATTTAGGGCTGTATTTAGGCCGGGCTTGGCCAAGCCCGGCTCGGCTTGAATGCGTTTGATCGAGGCCTGAAGCCCGGCTTGGCCTGAAATCATGTTTGGTTGTGCGGCTCGAAAAAAAAAATTAGCTCGAAGCCCGGCTCGGC
This sequence comes from Tetracentron sinense, assembly GCA_015143295.1. Lineage (NCBI taxonomy): Eukaryota > Viridiplantae > Streptophyta > Magnoliopsida > Trochodendrales > Trochodendraceae > Tetracentron > Tetracentron sinense. Next base: position 25,665,011 of record CM026555.1, on the reverse strand, counting down.
CCGAATTAATTCAAGCTCAAGTCGGGCTTGGCTTGGCTCGAGCTCAGCTTGAATCCTTTTTTTTTTTTTTGAATAATAAAATTATATATTATTTATATATATAATAATGATATATATATATAAAAATTTATATATTTTTTTTAATAATATTCGAGCGGAGCCGAGTTCGGGCCGAGCCAAACCTCAATCAAGCCGGGCCGAGCCGCACAAGGGTTGGCTTGAGCTTTGCATGAATTAGATTTTGGGCTTTTTTTAAAGGCTTGGCTTGGCTTGAATTAGCTTTCGGGCCAAGTTGGGCTGATCTCGAGCTAAGCCGAGCTGAGCCGAGCCGAGCTGAGCCGAGCCGAGCCGCACCAACGGGCCGATCGGGCTTTGTGCAGCCCTAATTGTATTGCTATGACTTGTTGGTTAGCATTTGGTACACGCTGAGTATTCCATGCTCAGCTGTACTTTTGATGTCGGCAGGTACATAGTTCATTACCTATGCTCTGGGCCATTGGATTGAGACGATTCATGGAGAGTAGGAGGTTGTTTGGAGTGTCAGCCAGAGGTTAGGGGTTGACATGTGGCCCTAGGGTTGGGTTGAGTAAGAGGGACATGTATTTTGGGATTTTGTTGGGGCTTTACATGTAAGCTTGAGGTGTTGAACTCTTTTGTACTTATTGGAAATTTTATTAAGTCAATTGTTATGTTAACATTTGGAATATAGTTTAGTTATGAAAGAAATTTTCAGTTCACCATGTAGCTTGCCTTGTTTATTCTTGCAAGACAGTTTGAAGGATAAGTAACGAGCCCAATTATCGCCTGACTCCTAGGGGGTATTTTGGGGCGTTAGACCCAGTCATGCAGCCTATGCAGCAGAGGCCACCTCAGGGCCCTAGATCCCAACAACCCCACAAGTCAGCTCAGGGCTGTGTGTTTGCTACCACGGAGCAGGATGCACATGTCTCCGACAACGTTGTGCATAGTCAATTATGATGTCATTCTGATTATGTGATGATGATGTGCAATACCATGAATAAAAATGTTTTGTATATCATATATGTATGTGCACATGATTTGACACACTTAGCTATGTATAAATAACTCAAGCACCTTGTTGGTAAATGATTTCCTCATGAATGTGTTGATCAATACTGGGTCTACTCATTCCTTCGTCACACCAAGTTTTGCACAAACCTTTCCCATGGAACCAAGTCTGTTAGACCACAAACTATCCATCACCACTCCTGTTGGTAGTTCAGTCATCACCAACAAGGTCTACCGCACTTGTGATATTCAGATTAGACAGCATGAGATGCCAGTCGATCTGATTGTCCTTGAATTCCAGGATTTCGACATTATACTAGCTATGGATTGAATTTTTGCTTACCATGACCACGTTGATTGTTTCGGGAAGACGGTTAACTTCAAGCCAGTCAATGGACCTCTTTTCCATTTTCAGGGGATGAAGAAGAGAGACCTAGCTCGATTTGCAGCCTTGTGTATTTTCACACCAGAAGTATCATACTCTTTGAATATCCCAGTGTCTTCCTTGAAGATTTACCTGGTTTGCCACCTGATAGGGAGATCGAGATTGCAATTGAGTTAGCTCCTGACATGACACCCATCTCCAAGGCGCCCTATACAATGGCTCCAGCAGAGTTGAAAGAGTTACATGAGCAGATTCAAGAGTTGCTCAATAATGGGTTCATCCGCCCAAGTGTCATATTAGGAAGCCCCAGTATTATTTGTGAAGAAGGACGGTTCGAGGAGGATGTGCATCGAGTATTGACAATTAAGCAGGGTCACTATCAAGAACAAGTATCCCTTATAAATGAATGATGACCTATTTGATCTGTTATAAGGAGCGAAGTATTTCTCCAAGTCTGACTTAAGGTCAAGTACCATCAATTGAAGATAAAGTCAGAGGAAGTTCGCAAGTTTGCATTCAGAACCAAATATAGGCATTATGAATTTCTAGTCATGTCTTTCAGTTTGACTAATGCACCGACAACCTTTATAGACCTTATGAACAGGATATTCAGACCAACTCTTGATTGCTATGTGATAGTGTTCGTAGATGATATCCTGGTGTACTCCCAGACACGAAAGAGTCATGAAAGACATCTCTGGATTACTTTGAAGACTCTAAGAGACCATCAATTGTATGTCAAACTGAGTAAGTGTGAGTTTTGGCTTCACAAAGTGGAATTTCTAGGTCACGTGGTGTCAGGAGAGGGTATCTTCGTAGATCCTTTTAAGATAGAAGCAGTGGAAGGATCGGGAAGGCCGAAGAGCATCACGAAGATCCGAAGCTTCTTAGGCTTAGTTGGATATTACCTGAGATTCGTGTAAGAATTTTCCAGCATGGTAGCTCTATTTACTCATTTGACTTGAAAGAATGCTAGATTTGAGTGGAATGAGAAATGTGAAAAGATCTTCCAGGAATTGAAGAAGTGCCTCCGCATCGCTCCGATCTTAACGGTACCATCCGACAACAGAGGTTTTGTGGTGTACAGTGACGCCTCACTCATCGGGTTAGGTTGTGTTCTTATGTAGCATGAAAATGTTATTGCCTATGCTTCTTGGCAGTTGAAAGATCTTAGCAACAGTTGTCTTCGCTCTCAAGATCTGGAGGCACTACTTGTACTGTTAGCAGTTTGAAGTATTCACCGATCACAAGAGTGAAATATCTGTTCTTGTAAAGGGAGCTGAACTTGAGGCAACACCGTTGGGTGGAATTCCTCAAGGACTATGACTATTCTATCCAATACCATCAAGGGAAAGCCCATGTGGCGGCAGACACATTGAGCAGGTGACCTATGAGATTATTGGTGCACTTGATGATCCAAGAATGGAAGCTACTTGAAGATGTGTCTAGTTTTGATGCCGGTTTCAGTATTGGCACATCTAGCCTTAGTGGCCAACATTGTGGTCAGGCCAACTATCGTTAAGCAATTGGAACAAGTCGTTCAGGAATGGGTTTAAAGATTTATCTTGGAGAAATAATGTGCTTTCCTTCAATGGTAGGCTATGTGTGCTGGCAAATGAAGACATAGAAAGAGAAATTTTCTTTGAAGCACACAAGTCTAGGCACAATCCATCCGGGAGGCACCAAGATGTACCAGAATCTCAAGAAACTTCTAGTGGAGGAACATGAAAAGGGATGTGGCAACCTATGTGTCTAAGTGTTTGGTTTGCCAGTAGGTCAAAGTTGAACACTAGAGACCGACAAGACTCCTTCGGTCACTTCCTATTCCCGAGTGGAAGTGGGAAAAAATCTTTATGGACTTCATTGTTTGATTGGTAAGGACAGTGAAGAACTTCGATCCTATCTGGGTTGTGGTTGACAGATTAACAAAGTCAGATCAGTTCCTTTCGTATCGGACTACGTTCAATCGCAACCAGTTGGCCAACGTTTACATAAAGGAAGTGGTCCGTTTACATGGAGTGTAAGTGTAATCTCTTGAAGGTTTATCAACGATCGGTTTAGATATATTGTGGGTAGATGATGTGTATGGAATGTATTAGAGCCCTAAGAATAGTTTTCTTGAATTTACGGATTTTGGGGTGAAGGAGTAAAGTATAGAATACTCTAAGTGTCAAGAATGGGAATGCCTTAACATTACCCTCAACTTTAAGAAGCTATAGTTTGATCACCGTTGATTAGAATCAAGTGATTCTTGAAGTTTTGGAAAGGTATTGGAACCCTCTTCAAGTTTCATGTTTATCATTTTTCACTATTTTGAGTCGGGGCTAGGTTAAAAGTTAGATTTCCAAAACCGGGTCGGCTGCAAATCTGGGTTATCGCAACCCATTGCAGACCAGTCAGCTTTCGGGGAAAAATGGTCCATGAATAAGGAATTGGAATTTATGCAACACACAAAAGTTGTTCCTCTTCGAAAGATGAATCCAACGCAAGTTGAATCGTCAAAATCCGACGAGCGAGTCAAAAGTTATGGCCGAAATACCAAAGCGGGAAAAATCTGGAACACTTGCTGTCAGGATTACGAACGATCGTAAATGACCTACAAACGATTGTAATTACGATCGATTGTAGAGATGCTACGACCGATCGTAAAGCCCCAGAAATGCTGTAAACTCATTGGGCAACCTACGATCGATCATAGGAAGCCTACGAATGATCGTAGACGTGCGAATCCAACTTTTTTTAGCGTGATTTTTGGGGTTTTCACCCCTTGGCCTATAAATACCCAATCATTTTGGAGGTTTTGGAAAACCTAAACCTAAAGGAGGGATTGGAGAGGAGAAGGAAGGGAAGATGGATTTCTAAGAGGGTTTTTTGCGGAGATCAAGGGGGAGGCCAAATCAAGCTTGGATCATCCTCTTAAGCAAGGATCTTCATCCTCAAGTGGTGGTGTCTTCTTCTTCAAGTGGGATCATCCTCTATCAAGTTGGGGGTTTTCCAAACAAGGGTTTTCTCTAATCAAGGGTTGATTTCAAAGGTTAGTACACCCTTTCTAGTTAACCTAGTAATAACTTAGATCCCAACTTAGGTTTTCAAGCTTTTCAATGTTGAGATTTTATAGGATTATTCCCAAATTCCAAACTAAGCATGTTTCCCTAAATGTATGAATTATTAAGCATGATTGAGATGTAATAGGCTAAGTAACCTTGCTATATGCCATGTATGCCTAAGGTATGATGATCATGACCATGATTTCCATTTTCCACGATTTTCAAGTATACTATGATATTTTTGAGTTGTTCCATGTTCATAGAAAGGCCTTAAATCAATGAACACATGATATATGCACACCAAGTGTTTGTTGAAATATGGATTTTGAGAATATGAACTAAAAGACGTAAGGACATGTTGGATATCACATGTTTGATGAAATGCAAGCATGGAAATGAAGCTCAAGACTATGAAGATATGACTTAGGGATTTTCCCAATTTGGTGAATTTGATAACATGTCCTAAGTGTTTACTTAAAACCTCACATGTCTATTGAAATGTTTGAATGCTATATAATGTTTTCCTTAATTTAAATGCTTTCTATGATTTCCATGATGCTCACACTACTCTATGCATTGTAATTAATGTTTCAAAACACTTTTAACGACCACTATGATATTCACAATTACTCTATGATGCTCACAAGCACTACGCACATGTATGAGGATAGCATGAAGATGGATCATAAGAACGACAAGAAAAACGATCATAAGAAAATTTATAAGAAAGAAGAAATAAAGTGACATGACAAGAAAGTCCATAAGTCACAGAGAAAGTGAAATTTTAAGTAAGACTCATAAGAATGTTCTTAAGGAAAGAAAAGAGAACTCGTAATTAGTCGTGTGAAGAACTCGTAAGCTAGTGGAATGGCCCGAGGAGCGCCACTAACCATCTGATATTTCCAAGCTACATTGGGTGGGTGTTTAGTAGGATGTTACGAAGGGCACCACTAGTGAAGAACTCGTAGGAATCTCACAAGACGCTAGTATGTCTGTCCATTTCATAGTTCGGGTACTAGTTAAACAAGACAAAAACCTAGTATGTCCGTCCATTTCATAGTTCGGGTACTAGTAAAGCAAGACAAGAACCCAGTATGTCCATCCATTTCATAGTTCGGGTACTAGTAAAGCAAAACAAGAACGCTAGTATGTCCATCCATTTCATAGTTCAGGTACTAGTTAAAACAAGGCAAGATGCTAGTATGTTCGTCCATTTCATAGGTCGGGTACTAGTTAAAACAAGGCAAGACGCTAGTATGGCTGTCCATTTCATAGTTCGGGTACTAGTTAAAACAAAGCAAGACACTAGTATGTCCGTCCATTTCATAGTTCGGGTACTAGTTAACACAAGACAAGATGCTAGTATGTCCGTCTATTTCATTGTTCGGGTACTAGTTAATACAAGACAAGAAGCTAGGCATGACCGTCCATCTCATAGTTCAGGTGCTAGCCAAATAAGATAAATGAAATGAAGAACCTCATAAGACGTATAAGCGACCTCAAGACTCAAATGATGCATAAGGAACTCACAAGACGTAAATGATGCATAAGGAACTTTCAAGACGTAAATGATGTATAAGGAACTCACAAGATATTCGAAATATAGTTTAATTAAAGCATAGACATAAGGTATGATTGTAAATATGCTGTTTGAGATTTACTTTTGTTATTTTGTCATAACTTCCGCACTCTGATTTTGTATATGTAATGATGAACTGTACCACGCATGACATGTTAATGTAATTACTATTGTTTGTTAGTAGCTTGTACTCGTTGAGTATTCCATGCTCACCTATACATATTGATGTCGGTAGGTACCCGGTTTGAAATTTGTGCTCCTGGTCCTTGGATTGAGGAGGATTATGGTGAGGAGGAGCCTCACGTGGACCCGATGGTAGAGTCTCAGGTGGAGGCAAGAGACTTAGATAGCTGGCCATATCTAGAGGACTACTGAGAGAAAGAGAGATACTTTATGATTTTGTATTTTGATAGGTGGGCGTGTCCACCTTTATTGGTTATGTATTTTATATGAACTTGGAATACAGTTAAGTTATTAAAGAAAATTTCAGTTCACATTTTGGCATGTCTTGTATACTCTTGCAAGATGGTTTGAAGTATAAGTTACATTGCCAAAGTATCAAACTCCTAAGTGGTATTTTGGGGCACGACAGAAGTGGTATCAGATCTTAGGCATTAGGTATCTAGGGTTGTTTGGAGTTCGATACCATGATGAATACAAGGCATTAGGTCTGAGAAAAGACTCGTATTCCAAGTTTAGACTAATCACTTAGTCCTTGTTCAGAGCAGGTTGATTCCAACCGAAGCTAGTGTCTATCTTCGCTAGAAAACCAAAAATTTTATATACTTAATCTATTATGTGTTGAATTGTTATGTGGTATTATATGTTATGTGTTGGGTGCATACTATATGTTATATGTAAGTGAAGACTGATGTCGCGCCCCAAAATCCACCCTAGGAGTTAGAGTGAATCTTGGACGACTTATCATAACTTACATGACTTGCTTGACAAACCAACCTGCAAAATATAACTAGAGCATATACAATAGAGGTCATAATAGCGGAAACATAACTACAAAGCACAGTAGAAGTCTAACCAAAACCTCTATGTGTATATATACATGATCCAAGTTCTGAACAAAATAAGAACACAAAGAAAGTGCGGACAGGCCCGCCAAAATACATCAATCTAATCTCTCAAGCTCACACCAACAGCGAATCACTCAGAATCTAACACCTAGTAGTAGCCCTCGACCTGAGGTTCCTCCATAGGTTCCTCAACGTACTCTTCTTCCACCTATGGACCAGGAGCACATATATCAAATGGAGCAGCAGTTCCCTCAGTACCTGTCGACATAAACGTACGGTTGAGCATGGAATACTTAGCGTGTACCTAATACTAACCAACAGTCATAGCATAGCAATAGCAATATGTAAAGCAGGAAGCAATTCATATAATAACAGGAAAGTAAAACCGTTTGTATTCATGCTTGCATCACATAAAAACCGATAAATATCTTGAAATCATCATGCACTTGACTTGATTTTAAATACTCGTTTCGTGCTTGAAAACTTGTCATGTTTGTCTTTCTTGATCTTGTCGAGCGTGCCATGTCATGCGTGTCATGCGTGCTTGCTTGGAATTTAACAGGCTCATGTACTTGTGAGATGCGCTTGTGAGATGCACTTATGAGATGCACTTGAGAGGGAAGGGAGACCCTTCTTTAATGAGATGCACTTGAGAGGAAAGGAAGACCCTTCTTTCAATGATATGTACTTGTTAGTGAGGGGAGACCCCTCGTGCAAGGGAAGTGTAAACTCCCTCCTATGCCATGCTTGTTCTTTTCCTCTTGTCAAAAGCGAGGTAAAAATATCGTAAGGTATGTCCCACCTCTAACATCCTTATTCTTGAAAATCATCGGTAAACCATGTCATACATGCTGTGCTCGTGGAATCGTGTGCATACTTTCATTTGAAATTAAATATGACATTTGAGGATTTCAACAATACATAGCATATCAATAATTTGAGCAAATAATTATTCATGCCATTTAGGGAAAGCAAGTAATCACACTATCATAAATCTTAGCAAGTTCATAAGCTTATAAGCATGCATTTCTTAAGTTACAACTCATTTCCTTCACCTTGGCATTTCATCACATCACATTCATATGGCATTCATCGCCTAACATCCATCCTCACAACACATACATTTATCTTCCGTTAGGTTCATACATTAGGCAAAAATAAAGAAGAAAGAAAGAAGAGGGTATGAACTAGGAGGGTAGCAAAAGGTACTAACTTTGAAGAAGCGAGGAAACCCTCCAACACGTGCATGGAGTCGCTGCCCTAGCTTGGAGAACGTGCTTCTCACAAGTTTGAACCGAGAACTTGAGGAAATCTAAGCTTGAGGTGATCTAGGGTCTTCAAACCCTTTGATTTCTTCTCAAATGCAAACCCTAGGTTTAGAATCCCCTTTCTCCTCTCTCCTTATCTCTCAAATACTCTAAGTGTGTTGAATGAGGCCCTCAAGGCTCGAGCAAGCCTGAAGAAGCAAGGGTGTAACACCCAAATGACGAAATAGCCCTTAATGAAATTCTGCAAAACGTGATAGACCGATCGATCAGTGACTAATACCGAGCGATCGGTAGCCTACCGAGCGACCGGTGTTTTGATTGATCGACTGGTCAAAAACATGCTCTCTGGAAAATTTCCCCATACAAAAAAGTGCATCAGTCGATAGCTACCGATCGATCGGTTATGGACCGATCGATCGCTGAGATGGACCGAGCAATCGGTGCTGTGCAAATTTCTACACTGAGACCATTTTTCACCCATTCCTAGTACTTGGACTTATCCTACTTCCCTTTTGACCTTTTCTAAACATGACTAGAACCCTTTCATGGCTTATAGACATTAATAAATAATTTATTTAATTAATTATAGCATTCTTGAAACTATTTTCAAAAGTTTCCAATTCTCAATTCATGAATTAGGAGATTACAAGCCAACATGCCTTGACTCACATACCAGGCATACACAAAAAGTTCCAGGGTTCTACATCTGATGCTTTATGAATGGGTTTCCCAGTTAGGCTCATGAGTTATTGTAACACTCAGGCTAGGGTCTAGCCTAGGTGTTGTTTGACAAGGGAGGGGTAGGTCCTTGTCATACATTGTGTTATTAGGTTTCAGTAGGGATTTGTTTCCTAAGAGAGGCTATAGGATGCTCTTAGGTCTTACAAGTCTAGTACATTTAGAGTTGTTGCGAGATTAGGGACATAGGTTTTGATATATATATATACTATTATGCGTATCTGGTGTAATTTGATTTGTTAAACTATACTTAATGTGTCTTACATCACAAATAAGCACAACTCGTACATCACGATATGACGATGTAAGTTCATGTAACCCCACGACTAGTAGTAACATATATAGATATCAATATATTTTAACCGACTCAGGGATGTTTGATGCATGCTTCTAGATATAGATGCACATTTTATGCAGCATGTTCTAGACCCAATGCTCAGTCCCAAATACTCAGGGATGTTTGATGCACGCTTCTAGGTACAGATGTGCATTATCTGCAGCACGTCCTAGACCTAGTGCTCAGTCCCAACTGATTTTGGACTAGCTCATGGATGTCTGGTGCACATTTTTAGATACAAATGCGCGTTAATTCTGCAGCACATTCTAGACTTAGTGCTCGGTCCAAAGTTCTAGATATAGATGCACGTTCATTCTACAGCACGTTCGAAACCCGATGCTCAGTCCAAAATGATAAATACATTATAACTCCAAGGGTAATCATGTGTATCATGCACTTTCATACATAGTATGCAATCCATACATGACATAAGCATCATGCATGGCATAAGCATCATGCATCGCATAAGCATTGTACATGGCATGCACTTCATACACATCATAAGCATCACACACATCCTGCATGCATTATGTAAATCTTAAGAGCATCATACATGTCACGTCGTTTCAAAGGATTTTGCTTAAAGAACTCAAATGTATAGACTAATCATTAGTATTAGTCTTAAGCCGGTTGCTGTTCCAACCAAACCTAGTGTCTTAGCTTCGCTAAGAAATTTAGGTATGTATACTTACTAGTATGTGTATAAACGCTCATGTGTATGCTATACCCTAATTCAATGAAATGTGATGTGTTGCTTGTGTATAACATACAATCTATAAAATACATATGATTTAGGCACTTGCTTGATGGTGGTTAGTCAAGGGTGCCTTGCTAATAATCGAGTGCCTATTTAGGTGTGGGTCGGCATCGGATTGATAAATCCTTTGTCATGTCTTAGGTTTATAAGCACGAAGGCTCGTTTGAATTAAATGAAGTGTAAGAAAGTATCCTCGCTGGTTCTCGTATTGTCCTAATTTCAAGGATGAAATTCCTACAAGGGGGGAGGATGTAGTACCCTGGAATTCGAGTTCACTGTGCTATGAATAGTGTCAGTGAATAGTGCACTTGCATAGTGGATGAAAAGGCCTAAAGCCTTACGTGGGTACATGGTGTGAGGAGAGTTAAGTGAGAACTTATGCGTGTGTATTGAGTCTCAAAATAAGATTATGAAAATACTCTAATTGTCTAAAAGCATAGGGTATAAAATACCCTAAGTGTGAATGTAGAACCCCGGATCTTGATGGTGTGACTTGTGAATAGCGTATAAGGCTTAAAAGCCTATTGTAATGTCTCGAAGGGTTATCAACGATCGGTTTTGATATATTGCAGGTAGATGATGTGTATGGAAGGTATTAAAGCCCTAAGAATATTTTTCTTGAATTTACGGATTTTGGGGTGAAGGAGTAGAGTATATAATACTCTAAGTGTCAAGAATGGGAATGCCTTAAAATTACCCTCAACTTTAAGAAGCTCTAGTTTGTTCACCATTGATTGGAATCAAGTGATTCTTAAAGTTTTGGAAAGGTATTGGAACCCTCTTCGAGTTTCATGTTTATCATTTTTCACGATTTTGAGTCGGGGTTAGGTTAAAAGTTAGATTTCCAAAACCAGGTCGGCTGCAAATCTGGGCTGTTGCAACCCATTGCAGACCAATCAGCTTTAGGGGCAAAATGGTCTATGCATAAAGAATAATTGGAATTTGTGCGAAACACAAAAGTTGTTCCTCTTCGAAAGAAGAATCCAACACAAGTTGAATCATCAAAATCTGAAGAGAAAGTCAAAAGTTATGGCTGAAATACAAAAGCGGGAAAAATCTGGAAAACTTGCTGTCAGGATTACGATCGATCGTAGAGTTGCTACGACCAATCGTAAAGCCCCAGAAATGCTGTAAACTCACTGGGCAACCTATGATCGATCGTAGGAAGCCTACGAACGATCATAGATGCACGAATCTAACTCTTTTGAGCGTGATTTTTGGGGTTTTCACCCCTTGGCCTATAAATACCAAATCATTTTGGGGGTTTTGGAAAACCTAAACCTAAAGGAGGGATTGGAGAGGAGAAGGAAGGGAAGATTTGGGGATTTCTAAGAGGGGTTTTGAGGAGATCAAGGGGGAGTCCAAATCAAGCTTGGATCATCCTCTTAAGCAAGGATCTTCATCCTCAAGTGGTGGTGTCTTCTTCTTTAAGTGGAATCATCCTCTATCAAGTTGGGGGTTTTCCAAATAAGGGTTTTCTCCAATCAAGGGTTGATTTCAAAGGTTAGTACACCCTTTCTAGTTAACCTAGTAATAACCTAGATCCCAACTTAGGTTTTCAAGCTTTTCAATGTTAAGATTTTGTAGGATTATTCCCAAATTCCAAACTAAGCATGTTTCCCTAAATGCATGGATTATTAAGCATGATTGAGATGTAATAGGTTAAGTAACCTTGCTATATGCCATGTATGCCTAAGGGATGATGATCATGACCATGATTTTCGTTTTCCATGATTTTCAAGTATACTATGATACTTTTGAGTTGTTCCATGTTCATAGAAAGGCCTTAAATCAATGTACACATGATATATGCACACCAAGTGTTTGTTGAAATATGGATTTTGAGAATATGAGCTAAAAGACGTAAGGACATGTTGGATATCACATGTTTGATGAAATGCAAGCATGGAAATGAAACTCAAGACTATGGAGACATGATTTAAGGATTTTTCCCAATTTGGTTAATTTGATAACAGGTCCTAAGTGTTTAGTTAAAACCTTACATGTCTATAGAAATGTTTGAATGCTATATAATGTTCTCCTTAATTTAAATGCTTTCTATGATTTCCATGATGCTCACACTACTCTATGCATTGTAATTTTCAAAATGCTTTTAATGACTACTATGATATTCACAATTACTCCATGATGCTCACAAGCACTACGCGCATGTATGAGGATAACATGAAGATGGATCATAAGAACGACAAGAAAAACGATCATAAGAAAAGTTATGAGAAAGAAGAAATAAAGTGACATGACAAGAATAAGATTTAAGTGAGATATGAAAGTCCATAAGTCATGGAGAAAGTGAAATTTTAAGTAAGGCTCATAAGAATGTTCTTAAGGAAAGAAAAGAGAACTCGTAAGTACTCGTGAAGAACTTGTAAGAACTCATAAGCTAGTGGAATGGCACGAGGAGCGCCACAAACCATATGATATTCTTAAGCTACTTTGGGTGGGTGTTAGTGGGACGATACGAAGGGTGCCACTAGTGAAGAACTTGTAAGAATCTCACAAGACGCTAGTATATCCATCTATTTCATAGTTCGGGTACTAGTCAAACAAGACAGGAACCTAGTATGTCCGTCCATTTAATAGTTCGGGTACTAGTAAAGCAAGACAAGAACCAAGTATGTCCATCCATTTCATAGTTCGGGTACTAGTAAAGCAAGACAAGAACGCTAGTATGTTCGTCCATTTCATAGTTCGGGTACTAGTTAAAATAAGGCAAGACGCTAGTATGTCCGTCCATTTCATAGTTTGGGTACTAGTTAAAACAAGGCAAGACACTAGTATGTCCGTCCATTTCATAGTTCGGGTACTAGTTAATACAAGACAAGATGCTACGCATGACCGTCCATCTCATAGTTAGGGTGCTAGCCAAATAAGATAAATGAAATGAAGAACATCACAAGACGTATAAGCGACCTCAAGACTCAAATGATGCATAAGGAACTCACAAGACGTAAATGATGCATAAGGAACTTTCAAGACGTAAATGATGTATAAGGAACTCACAAGATATTCAAAATATGGTTTAGTTAAAGCATGGACATAAGGTATGATTGTAAATATGATGTTCGAGATTTACTTTTGTTATTTTGTCTTAACTTCCGTACTCTGATTTTGTATATATGATGATGAACTGTACCACGCATGACATGTTAATGTTATTACTATTGTTAGCTAGTAGCTTGTACTCGCTGAGTATTTCATGCTCAGCCATACGTATTGATGTCGGTAGGTACACGGTCTGACATTTGTGCTCCTGGTCCTTGGATCGAGGAGGATTACGGTGAGGAGGAGCCTCACGTGGACCCGATGGTAGAGTCTCAGGTGGAGGTGAGAGACTTAGATAGCTGCCATATCTAGATGACTACTGAGAGAAAGAGAGATACTTTATGATTTTTTATTTTGATAGGTGGGCCTGTCGTAAGGCTTTAGGCCTTTTCATCCACTATGCAAGTGTACTATTCATTGACACTATTAATGAAGGGGGATCCGGATAAAAATTTATGCGGAAACTGGATCCCTTAGATCTTAACACCATAAAAAGCATCAAAATTATCTAAGAGTTTTAGTCATATCACCTCGGTGAATGTTTTTTACTGATGAAGCTTAATCCACTCGAACAGTCAGAACTCTTTGTAGAGATTTCTCCGAAAAAATACTAGAAGCTCGATCCTTGTTCTTCGCTATCCCCACGAAGCTTTAGAATCTCCTTTGGAATTATAGAAGCAAGAGGTAGAAGATGGATCAATGGTGTAGACCTTCATTCACAATTAATACTAAGGTTCAAAATCCTAGATTTGCAAAACCCAACTAGGACCACCAATATAGCTCACGAAAATCCCTAGGGGTCTCCCCTAGGGCTCACGGTTTGGAGAGAGAGAGGAGAAGAGAGAAAAAATTCTGGAGAATTCTACTTAATGGTCTAAGGTGTTGGGGTATTTATAGGCTAGGATCTTATCCTAATCCTATTCCAACTTGATCTTATCTAGTAGGATTTATTAATTAACAATAACTCTTATTATTAATTAAATAAACTCCTACTTAATCTATAACTACTTTAGTTATTGTAATCCTATTAATTAAAGAGTCCCTATTATAAGAGGATTCCTTAATTAAAAAGGATAAGTCAATATCCTACACCAAAGTAGGAAACCTAGTCAAACTAGGAATCCACAAGGGGGGGCGTGAGCTTCTATGGGGCGTGGGATTGGAGGAGTTAAAACTCCTTATTGTAATCTAATTACAATAACATCTTAATCCTAATTGCAATCCAACACTTGGATTTTAATTCCATAATAAAAGGAATTATATTTCAATAATTATTCAATTAAACAAATCCTAATCCAATTAGGATTCCTCAAGTGGGTGCCCCACCCTAGGGTTTAAACCCATGGGCTTTGGCCCATATTAAAGGTCCATTTTAATGGGTTTATGGATATGGGTCAAACCCATTTCCCCTCTAATTATGTTAATCAAATAATTACTAAAATAATCTCTTAGTTTAAATTAACAATTAATTTAAACAATAGATTAACTATTAATCAATTTAATTAAATGATTAACTTTTAATCACTTAAAATAATTGATTAACTTTTAATCAATTATTGAGCTTGTATTTGTTATGTGAGCACCTCCACAGATTGCTCTAGGACATTCTTACCCTGGCTTTTCCAATGTTATCCCATTGACCCTAAATGGGAATTACATCAGAATTGCAAGTGACGTGAGATATCCATATTGCAATTGAATCCCAGTGTATGAACATTAACCATTACAGATCCCGCCACATGAACTTTTGAATTCGATTTATTCTTCCAAATACATTATCCCTAATGGACCTTCGAGATTGACATACTATCTAACCCATAGCCCATTGCAAATCATCCGGATTTCCAAGACTTATGATTAAGCCATGAGAAAAAATTTCTCATGAAAAACATTTTGAAAAAATCCTTTGATAAGTATAATACCTTTTAATAAAAGTATATTTAAAAATTGATTTTGTTTTCAAAATCACCTGCGCAGGATTTGAACTTAATCAACTGTCTTACCCGGAACTTGGCTAATCTCTCAAATTAATGAGCATGGATTTCTTGTTTGAAATTCATCATGACTCGAACAAATTTCTGACTATCCAAATGTCACTATATTGTATTCCCTAAGTTAGAAAATACGTTGGTGGAATCAAAACAGTCAGATCACTGCCCAGTCATAGATGAACTCATCAGATCTATGGATCATCGAAATCGTTCAATGTGAATGAGAGACGAACTATCTGATAGTATGTTAATGCAAGAGGTCTCTCATTGAATGCAATTAGTCAGTGTACATTAAAGCACCCATATGCTGATGTGTAGTCTCCACTACAATAGTTTGAGATAGAACTACATCTCAACTACTAAGAACATCTTAGCATTCTTGCAGCCATATAAGTGAAGTGCCCAGCTTCACCCACAGCTGTGGCTATATAAGGTATAAGGAACCGGAAATTTATATCTACCTGTGATAATCTAATCACATAACTTTCCTACAATATATCCTTATGAACCTTTATCGATATCTCATATCGTATAGATCATCTCATGATCATGGTCAATTACCCATAATGAATACACAATAGATTAAGAAGAAGCATTTATCAATCAAATTAATAAGGTTCTAACAATCTAAATGACTTTTCTGGGCATTATGTCCAACAATCCCCCACTTGCCCTAAAAGTTACTGTGCCATAGATTTCAATCCCATACTGTCTAAGTGTGTTACAAAAACTTTATCTGATAAAGCCTTGGTCATCAGGTTTGCAACATTAAGTTGAGACCTAATCTTTGTAACCACTACATCTTGTCTGTCAATGAACTCATGAATGAGATGATACTTCCACTCCACATGTTTCATCTTTTTATGGTTCCTAGGTTCTTTGCTTTGGGCTACTGCACCGTTACTATCACAGAAGAGAGTGATAGGTCTGAGTGCTGAAGGAACATTTCCTAGCTCTTGCAAAAACCTTCTGAACCAGACTGCTTCTTTTGTTGCTTCTGAAGCAGCAATATATTCTGTTTCTGTGGTGGAGTCAGCAATACTCTTCTGCTTTATGCTGCGCCAACTGACAGCAGCACCACCCAGTGTAAACACATACCCAGATGTGGAAGCTCTATTGTCCGGATTAGATTGGAAATCGGAATCAGTATAACCCAGTCCAACTAAATCTTCTGATTGAAAGGTAAGCACATAATCCCTAGTCCTTTTCAGGTACTTCATAATGTGCTTCACTGTAGTCCAATGATTAACACCTGGATTGCTTTGGAACCGACTAATAACTCCCACTGCATGATAGATATCCGATCTAGTACATAACATGGCATACATGAGGCTCCCAACTGCCGAAGCATAAGGGCACCTCTTCATCTGCTCAATCTCATCAGCTGATGTAGGGACCATCTTTTTAGACAAAGTGACACCATGTCTAAAAGGAATGAGTGTTGTCTTACAATCACTCATACTGTACATAGACAATATCTTGTCCATGTAGGAAGTTTGGCTCAATCCCAACATTTGGCATTTTTTATCTCAGAATTTTTATTCTGAGAATATATGATGCCTCTCCCAAGTCTTTCATTGAGAAATGCTGAGAAAGCCATATCTTGACTGATGACAACATCCCTACGTCATTCCCAACAAGTAGGATGTCATCTACATAAAGAATTAGGTATACTACCGCTCTCCCACTGTCCTTGTATATACAAGATTCTTCCAAATTCTTTGATCGAAAGATCAAATCTTTGGTTCCAGCTTCTTAAAGCTTGTTTCAAACCATATATCGATTTGTTGAGCTTGCATACCATGTTCTCCTGGTTAGAAGCAATGAAGCCTTCTGGTTGCTTCATATAGATGTCTACATCTAACATTAAGGAAAGAAGTTTTGACATCCATTTGCCATATCTCATAGTCATGGTGTGCAGCTATAGCTAGCAATATCCTGATGGATTTAAGCATAGCTATAGGTGAAAAGGTATCCTCATAATCAACTCCTTGAATCTGAGTATAACCTTTTGCAACAAGTCTAGCTTTATAGGTCTCCACGTTACCATTGGCACCCTTCTTCCTTTTGTAAATCCATTTGCATCCAATTGGCCTTATACCATCTGGTGGATCTACTAAAGTCCAGACACCGTTGTCATACATGGAATCTATTTAAGCATTTATGGCTTTATTCCATTGAGATGCATCTACATCCAATGTAGCTTCCTGATAAGTATTAGGATCTTTATCCTCATCATCAGGGATAACTAGATAAACTTCATTATTGTAATACTGAAGTCTATCCGGTGGTCTAGAAACTCTTTCAGACCTTTTCAGTGGAACGGAATTAGGAGAAATTAAAGTGATTAGGTTCAGTTTTGATACTAGCTGTGTCGTCTTTCATCTCATGAAATTCAACTTTCTTAAGGATATCCATTTCTTCCTCCAAGAAAGTGGCATGAAGCATAACAACTATTGTTTGGTCTGCCTTGGAGTAGAAATAGAAACCCTTAGTTTCTTTTGGATATCGTACAAAATTCCATTTCTCTGTCCTAGATTCCAATTTAGTGGGTTCGAGTTTGCGAACATGCGTAGGACAACCCCATACCCTTAGATGTTGTAAACTAGGTTTTCGCCTAGTCCACAATTCATAGGGTGTAAACGGAATAGACTTAGATGGAACCCGGTTTAGAATATAAATGACAGTTTGTATAGCATATCCCCAAAGATATGAAGGAACATCGGCATGGCTCATCATAGAGCGAACCATATCTAATAAGGTCCGGTTTCTTCTTTCAGAAACTCCATTTTGTTGAGGAGAGGCAGGACTTGTCCATTGCGAGATAATCCCATTATCCCTTAAGTAATCCATAAACTCGTTGGTGAGGTATTCACCACCACGATCTGATCGAAGTGTCTTTATGGTTTTGTCAGTTTGATTCTCAACTTCTAATCTGAATTCTTTGAACTTTTCAAAGGTGTCAGATTTGTGTTGCATCAAATAGACATATCCATATCTGGAATAGTCATCGGTAAATGTGACAAAATACCGGTATTGACCTCGTGCAACAATGTTAAATGGACCACATACATCACTATGTATTAGTCTTAACTTTTCTTCGGCTCTTCCTACCTTTTTAGGGTAAGGATTCTTGGTCATCTTCCCTTCGAGACAAGACTCGCACGTAGGGAGTGGTTCTACCTTGAGGAAGTCAAGGGGACCATCTATTACTAACCTCTTGATCCTATCAAGATTTATGTGACCAAGTCTCTTGTGTCAAAGATAAGTAGACTCAGTGCAATGTCTCTTCACCAGACATTCTAGATGATGAGACATTGTCACTTTGCAGACATTCATTATTTACCAATGGAAATATCAAATAAAGACCATTAATTAGATTACCAGTTATCAAGACCATTCCATCTTTTTTAATTTCAACAATTGAATTAAAATTGATAGAGAATCCATAAAATAAGAGTCTAGATACTGAAATCAAATTTTGATGTGCTGAAGGCACATAAAAGTAGTCTTCTAAAATTAATGTCTTTCCATTAGGTAAATAAAGAGTAAACAAGCCGATTGACTTCACTGCAACATTTGCACCGGAGTCAACTTTAAGCTTCTGCTCCTGTTTGGTCAGCTTTCTAGTTTCCTTGAACCCCTGCAAAGAATTGCAAACGTGTACAGTGGATCCAAAATCCACACACCATGAGTTAGGAGGACCGTCTAGAAAGTTAGACTCAACAGTAATATGTACTTCAAAGTATCTCATACCTTAAGTACTTCCGCTACCCTTCTTAAGAGTTGCGAGGTAAGTCCTGCAATTCCTCTTCCAGTGGCCTATTTTACCATAGTGGAAACACTTTCTATTGCCTTGGTTTTCCTTGCCAGCTGTCCCTGAAGAACCTTTCGCAACTCTTGCCTTACCCTTATTGTCTTTAAACTTTCCTTTGCCTTTCTTCTCTTTTCTAAACTTTTTAGATTTCTTGGAGGTATCCGGTTTCTCGACGATTAAAGTTTCACTTTTAGTTGACTTTTTGATCAAATCTTTTGCAGCCACAAGTGAATTCATAAGCTCACTTAGTGACATTTCACTCTTGTTCATGTTATAATTTAAAACGAATGAATTGAAGGACGGAGGGAGTGACTGCAGAACAGTGTCAACTTGAGTGATGGCATCCATCTCTCCACCAAGAATTTCCAGTTCATTCAATAATGCCATCATCTTTATGATGTGTTCCCTGACTGGAGTTCCCTCAGCTATCTTGGTGTTAACAAGGGATTTCAACTTTACTTGTCGAGCTGACCTATTTTGCTCACCAAACATCTCATGAAGGTTTTGCAAAATGTCAGAAGCCTTATCCATATGTTCATGCTGGCTTTGCAAAATGTTAGACATCGAAGCCAGTATGTAACACTTGGTCATCTGATTGGACCTCTGCCATTGCTCTAACTCAGCCTTTTAGGCCGGTGAAGCATCTGTAGGAATTTCGGACTTAGGTGTCTTAAGACATAGGTCAAGGTTATCCACGGCAAACACAATTCTAATCTTTCTTTTCCAGTCTACATAGTTAGTTCCTACTAACTTCTCATCACGAAAAATTTCAGTTAATGGGTGTAGGCCTGTCATGATCTAATCAAATGACAAATAAGACAGTATTAGGGATCTATTGTATTCATTAATAGCAATTAAATTATGGGTTTGTTTATAATGGTATTGCCAATTTGGGAAGAATTAATCGGCATCGAAAACCTAGACACTGGCTTAATGTTGTCCTTCCTTTGGGCACATCATCACATCGCCTTGAATAGACAGATAGAAACTATCTTCTCCAATTTCACAGATCTCATCTTGTGAATTCTGGAGTATTCGATCTACTCTCTGATCTATAAGGGATGTTATACTCACACTTTGGCGTTATTGTATAATATCTCTTATTCATGTGCCCACCTACCATGAACCTAATAAACCCCTAATGAAAGCTCATACTTTGGCGTTATTGCTCCCACTATTTGCTTATTCAGTTTTAACCATGTTCACTCATAGGTGAGAGGGATTGGGCCTGACTTTGGCCTGTCAGCTTACTCACACTCCCCACTATAGGATCACATAGTGTATGGTAGAAGATCATAATAGTTAGGGACTTGTCCCCAGTCTTATATACGCATGATATATCAAGAGCAATTTTTTCAACAAAATAATTAAACATATAAACAGATATCATCTCATGATAAAATAAACAGTAGTTATCAACTTATGATAATAAAACATTAGTATAAAAGATTAATCGTTATGGGTCAATAAATTAAAATGCATGGATGCAAGGGAATATGATAAGAACAAAGGTAGCTCGCAAACTCCTTCGTGATCCCTTCCTTTATCAACTTATCTAGATAACATCGCAACTTCCTCCTTCGCAGCATGTCCACCTGTAGCACCCCGGACTTTTCATCCTTAATGAATAGCACCTTCATAGCTAATTGGCCATTTTCATAGTTTTCGTGGTCTAATTAATAAATAAGGGAGAAATTGGAAATTCCGAAACGTCAGAAATGTTCGTTTTCGAAAGACGGATCCAACGCAAGTTGAATCGTCGAAATCCGACGAGCGAGTAAAAAGATATGGTCAAAACAGTCCAGTCATAACAGAGCACCGATCGCTCGGTCATTACCTGCGATCGATCGGTCCACTACCGATCGCTCGATGGCTGTCGCACGGTTAACTTTTTTGTATGGGGAAAAATTCCAGAGAGTGTGTTTTTGACCGATCTCTCGGTCATAACACCGATCAACCGGTAAGCCACCGATCGCTCGGTCCATACCACCGATCGATCGGTCATACGCAGTTTTTCTTCATTAAGGGTGTTTAAGACTTTAAACACAACCCCTTGCCTATAAATAGGCTGAGTTCGTGCCTTAGGGTTTCAGAAACCCTCTGTGCCCTATCTTAGGAGATTTTGAGAGAGAGAAGAAGGAGAGGAACTACTTGTTGATCAAGCTTGTGGAAGATCAAGGTTCTTCCACTTCCCTTGGTGATTTCCAACCAAGAACTCACTGTTCTTGCTTATTCCAGCCATTGGGAGTCAAATCCATTGATTTCTCTAAGGTAGATACACTCTACTACAATCTTGCAATCCTACTAGTTACTAGATATGATTCTTCCTATATATGCCCTATCTATATGTATTGATTCTATGTATGAAAAGGTGTGATTATATACTTGGATGAAGGATTACTATTATGATGCACTCTAAGTGTTTGATGAAATACCTCTAAGGGATTCTATGTTTAAATACGATGATTTCTCTTATTAAGTGCATATGCTCGCATGTCTCGCATGAACCGATGGTTTCCATGGATTTCTCAAAGTACAAATAAAGGTTTTCCACGAAAAGACGAGTAAATGAATGATTCTAAGTAACTCTATGATTTCTCTAAGATCGTTTCACAAGCTCTAAGGATCATACCGTGCTCACAAGGAAACTCTATGATAATGTTCTAAGATCGTCTCACAAGCTCCACGGATCACAATGAAATGCTCTAAGATCTCTAAGGTTATGCTCTATGGAAATGCTCTAAGGTTATTGCTCTATGCTCTATGTCTCTACGGATCATAATGACTCTAAGTAACTCCATGAACTCACAAGAACTCATAAGGCTATGATTATCGATTGACTCACACGGTTACAGTTTTGGTTTCGAATATTATCTCACATATGTTTTCACGGTTTCCATGCTTTAAGGATTGTTCGGATTTCATTCTCCATGTCTTGTATGCTCCATGCCTAACCGCTTTATTGTTCTTAGTTTGTATACACTGAGTATTCCATGCTCAGTCGATATTGTTATGATCGGCAGGTGCTCGGGTTCCATTCGATTTGTGTGGCGACGAACCTTGGGTCGAGGAAGAGTACCGTGACCCGGAGCCTTCCATGGATCACTATCATGACGATGGTGCTCTAGATAGGAGTCGTGACTTCGATTTCTGTTGATCGACCGACTTAGGACTTGTGTCATTTGTTATGTGAGTGTGGGGTTTGTCCACTCCACTTTTGGGTTTCTCACACATGTATACTTGTTGGTTCTTACTTGAGCCAAGCTATAGGAGTATTCATTTTGCTTCCGCTATGTTTAGTGTTTTATTTTCCGCTGTGCATTTTTATTTCGTTTCTGCTATGTATATGCAGGTACTCTGACAGGTTTCCACGTGTGCCTTATGTATCATACTGGAGGTGTGATACGGCGGTCACGAGTCAAAGTATCCTTAACTCCTAGGGGGTATTTTGGGTCGCGACAGACTTGGTATCAGAGCTAGTTATGTCTAATGACAGACTTAGTTAGGTCACTCAGGCTTGTTCTAAGCGGAAGTAATTCCTATGAGTTGAACTTAGAACTCAGAAGGACTCAGTTGTCTTAGGCTTGTTACCACGACATAACCGGTATCAAGTGAATCCTTAGGTCAGTATAGGATCCGAGATTGATGTGGTCCTATGCGAAGGATCCGAGATTGATGTGGTCCTATGCGAGGTTCTAGTATAGGCTCTAAAGTATAATTATATGATGAAGTATATATACCTCGATGTATACTATGTGCGGTATAGCATTTCATGATTATTGAATTGCTATATGATATGTGAGGTTTGGTATCCAGTTAGACTCATGTTTTGCCAAATTGATCTCAGGATTCGATATCATGAGACGTGGCAATCGGGGTCGAGGTTACCATACTCGGAGGGCCGAGAGTGAAGTTCCAAGAGAAGAGGAACCGTTGTATTTCACGAATGCTATGGACTCCATAGCCGAGACTTTGGCATTGTTGGCAGCAAGGCCTATGCCTACCCCACCGTCCACGCCCGTGCCTACACCGGTGCATCACACCGCGGGGCTCGAAGCTTTTAGGAGACTGCGGCCTCCTACATTCTATGGCACTCTGGACCCCATGGTGGCCGAGTCTTGGATTATGCAGCTGGAGAAGACCTTCCGGGCTCTCCGTTGTACTGATGAGCAAAGGGTAGAATGGGCTTCCTTCGTGATGGAGGGTGAAGCCGAACACTGGTGGAGAGCTGCCCAAAGGCAGAGAGATGTTGCTAAGGCAGGTGTGCCCTGGACTTGGGCGGAGTTCTTAGAGACTTTCAGGGAACAGTACTTTCCCAGGTTTATTCGGGAACAAAAGGCGAGAGAGTTTATGCTTTTGGAGCAAGGGTCGATGAGCGTAGCCGAGTATGAGGCTAAGTTCACCGAGTTGTCTAGGTTTGCTCCGCACTTGGTGGCTACTGAAGACCTACAGGTCAGGAAGTTTGAGATGGGCTTGAAGGCTTTCATCCGAGATCGGGTGTCCATTCTCCAGGTAGAGTCTTGGAGAGAGATAGTAGGGAAGGCGAAGATCGCTGAAAAGAATACGGAAGACTTTGTGAGAAGAAGAGACAGTGGCTTCGGGAAGAGCATGTCTCGGGGTCAGTCGAGTAGTTCTTCAGAGAAGAGGACTAGGACTGCACCGTACCAGTTCTCCCAGCCGATGTCGGCTCAGAGACCTTCTTTTGCGCCTCAGGCACCGCGTCCTACGGCATCGCAAGCTACGAGGGTTATGCCTCCGGCTTCCTCCACATCGCAGACATTTGAGGAGTGCGCCGTATGTGGTCGTCGGCATAAGACTGGAGATTGCCGAAGAATGTCAGGTGGATGCTTCCACTGTGGCGAGATGGGCCATATGATTCGAGATTGCCCGCGCAAGCAGTCACAGTCTGGATCACAGGGAGTTCGGCCTCCAGGCAGGCAGAATTCACTTTAGGGGTCTTCATCTCAGGCCTCTAGATCCTTGCAGCCTACCCAGCAGCCTCGTCAGGCGAACCAGGGCAGAGTCTTTGCCATGACTGATAGAGACGCACAGGCATCTGATGATGTTGTGCAAGGTACGCGCGAACTAGTCTTTGTCGAAGTTCTAATGTTGCCATGATATGTTCGTATCTATATATATCCTATGTGGTGTTTTGCGATGATTGTATCTATATGTACAGTTGTGTTATAACTGGGATGATTCAAATTCTCAGGTTCGTTGCTCGTAAATGAATGTTTGGCAAGAGTGTTGATAGACACAGGATCCACTCACTCGTTCGTTTCACCAAGCTTTGCCAAAGGCTTTACGTCCGAGCCAAGCAAGCTACCTAGGGAGTTGTCCATTTCAACTCCATTGGGAAAATCTATTGAGACAGATAAAGTGTATCCGGATAGTGTTGTACAAGTCATGCAGCACGAGTTGCCAGTCGACTTGATCCTTCTGGGAATTCAGGATTGGGATTTCGATGTCATCCTAGGTATGGATTGGCTCTCAACTCACCATGGACACGTGGCGTGTTTCGAGAAGGTGGTGCATTTTAAACCCGTGGGGTTAAAGCCGTTTCATTTCAGGGGACTTCAGAGAAGAGACATTGCCCGCTTTGCAACTCTTAGTCTCGAGGGTGTAGAAGTGCGAGACTCCACACCCATTCCAGTGGTATGTGAGTATATGGATGTTTTTCCGGAAACCTTGCCGGGATTGCCTCCCGATCGTGCAATCGAGTTTGCGATTGAGCTAGCTCCAGGCACAGCTCCGATTTCAAGAGCTCCATATAGGATGGCCCCTATTGAGCTTAAGGAGTTAAAAGAGCAGTTAGAAGAATTGCAAGGCCTTGGTTTTATCCGGCCAAGTGTTTCACCTTGGGGAGCTCCGGTTCTCTTCGTGAAGAAGAAGGATGGATCAATGCGTATGTGTATTGATTACAGGCAATTGAACAAGGTCACGATCAAGAATCGTTATCCATTGCCTCGGATAGACGACTTGTTTGACCAATTGAAGGGTGCGCAGTTTTTCTCCAAGATTGACCTTCGATCTGGTTATCATCAGTTGAAGATCAAGAAAGAGGACATTCCGAAGACAGCATTCCGAACTCGATACGGTCATTACGAGTTTTTGGTCATGTCTTTTGGACTGACTAACGCGCCGGCAGCATTCATGGATTTGATGAATCGGGTGTTCAGATCGTCTCTCGATCAATGTGTGATCGTGTTCGTAGATGATATCCTTATGTATTCACAGTCACAGGAGGATCACACGAGAGATCTCCGTCTGGTCTTGCAGACACTTCGAGAGCATAGTCTGTATGCTAAGTTGAGCAAGTGCGAGTTCTGGCTGAACAAGGTGTCTTTTCTTGGACACGTGGTATCTGCTGAAGGTATTTCAGTTGATCCTGCAAAGATTGAAGCGGTGATGAATTGGGAAAGGCCGAAGAGTGTCACCGAGATTCGTAGTTTCCTCGGGTTGGCAGGGTATTACAGAAGGTTTGTGGAAGGATTTTCAAGTTTAGCAGCTCCGCTTACCTATCTCACACGGAAGAACACGAGGTTCACTTGGAGTGATAAGTGCGAGGCTAGTTTCTTGGAGTTGAGAAAGAAGCTTACTTCGGCTCCTGTTCTTACAGTTCCATCTGGGAGCGGTGGTTTCGAAGTCTATAGTGATGCTTCACTAGTGGGACTTGGATGTGTTTTGATGCAGCATAAAAAGGTGGTCGCCTATGCTTCTCGTCAGCTGAAGGAGCATGAGCAAAACTACCCCACACATGACTTAGAGCTCGCTGCAGTCATCTTTGCACTGAAACTTTGGCGTCACTACCTCTACGGAGAAGAGTTCGTGGTGTTCACAGACCACAAGAGCTTGAAGTATCTTTTCCTCCAGAAGGAGTTGAATATGAGGCAGCGTCGTTGGATGGAGTTCATGAAGGACTACGACTGTTCCATCCAGTACCACCCGGGTAAGGCTAACGTGGTAGCCGATGCTCTTAGCAGAAAACCTTACGGAGTTATGGCTCAATTGAGAGTGCAAGAGTGGAAGTTATTACATGATATGTGTCATTTGGACACTACTCTCAGGCATGTCACCTATGGGCCGATAATGTCCAACGTGGTGGTTAGGCCACAGATCCTGAGCCAGATCAAGGAGTTACAGAATTCCGATGTGGAGTTGCTTGCTTACCGAGACAAGTCGGTGAGTAACGGCAATCAGGAGTTCGCTTTAAATGATGATGGTGCTATCACATTTAAAGGCAGGTTGTGTGTCCCCGCCGACACAGTTTTGAGGGATGAAATTTTGAATGAAGCTCACCGATCAAAGTACACGGTACATCCGGGAGGTACTAAGATGTACCAGAATCTCAAGAAGCACTACTGGTGGCGAAACATGAAGAGGGAAGTCGCTGAGTACGTCGCCAGATGTTTGATTTGCCAGCAGGTAAAAGCCGAACATCAAAGGCCGGCAGGTCTTTTGCAGTCCCTTCCTATTCCGGAGTGGAAATGGGAGAACATCTCGATGGATTTCATTGTGGGTTTGCCGCGAACGGCGAAGGGCTCCGATGCTATTTGGGTGATTGTGGACAGGTTGACTAAGTTTGCACATTTTATTCCGTACCGAACAACGTTCAATGCAAATCAGTTGGTAGCCCTATATGTTAAAGAGGTGGTTCGACTGCACGGTGTGCCAGTTTCTATTGTGTCTGATCGAGATCCTCGGTTTACTTCCAGGTTTTGGAAAAATTTCCAGGATGCTATGGGTTCTCGTTTAGAATTCAGTACCGCCTTCCATCCTCAGACCGATGGACAAACGGAGAGGGTGAATCAAGTAGTGGAGGATATGCTCCGAGCTTGTATGCTGGATTTTCAAGGTAGTTGGGAGGAACAGTTGCCGTTGGTTGAGTTTGCCTACAACAATAGCTATCAGGCGAGCATCCAGATGGCACCTTTTGAAGCTCTGTATGGTCGGAGTTGTCGATCACCGCTATACTGGGATGAAGTTGGTGAGAGGAAAATTCTTGGTCCTGAGTTGATAGAGCGGACCGCAGAAAGGGTCAAAATTATCCGGGAGCGATTGAAAAGTGCTCAGGATAGGCAGAAGAGCTATGCGGATATACGCCGCAGAGATTTAGAGTTCCGAGTTGGGGATCGGGTCTTTGTGAAGATTTCGCCGAGTCGGGGAATCATGCGATTCGGGAAGAAGGGAAAGCTCAGTCCTAGGTACGTGGGACCATTTGAGATCGTCACAAGGGTTGGTGAGGTTGCTTACAGGGTAGCACTACCGCCTCACATGGCAGCGGTCCATAATGTATTTCCGTCTCACGTCATCGCTCTCGATCCTGTTGAGATTCGAGAGGATCTTACGTTGGTTGAGCAACCAG
Organism: Tetracentron sinense; assembly: GCA_015143295.1. Classification (NCBI taxonomy): domain Eukaryota; kingdom Viridiplantae; phylum Streptophyta; class Magnoliopsida; order Trochodendrales; family Trochodendraceae; genus Tetracentron; species Tetracentron sinense. The sequence continues at coordinate 25,637,607 of CM026555.1, read as the reverse complement.
TTCAGATTCTGGATCGTCGAGATCAAGTATTGCGAACCAAGACTATCCCTTTAGTCCTAGTGAAGTGGCAGCATCATTCCAAGGAAGAGGCTACATGGGAGCGAGAAGCCGAAGTACGAGAAAAGTACCCCCATTTATTTGTTTAAGGCCATGGCATTCCCTTGTATTTTGCTATAGTTTTACGCATGTATGTATCGTCCAAATTTCGGGGACGAAATTTTTGTAAGGGGGGGAGAATGTAGCACCCCGGACTTTTCATCCTTAATGAATAGCACCTTCATAGCTAATTGGCCGTTTTCATAGTTTTCGTGGTCTAATTAATAAATAAGGGAGAAATCGGAAATTCCGAAACGTCAGAAATGTTCGTTTTCGAAAGACGGATCCAACGCAAGTTGAATCGTCGAAATCCGACGAGCGAGTAAAAAGATATGGTCAAAACAGTCCAGTCATAACAGAGCACCGATCGCTCGGTCATTACCTGCGATCGATCGGTCCACTACCGATCGCTCGATGGCTGTCGCACGGTTAACTTTTTTGTATGGGGAAAAATTCCAGAGAGTGTGTTTTTGACCGATCTCTCGGTCATAACACCGATCGACCGGTAAGCCACCGATCGCTCGGTCCATACCACCGATCGATCGGTCATACGCAGTTTTTCTTCATTAAGGGTGTTTAAGACTTTAAACACAACCCCTTGCCTATAAATAGGCTGAGTTCGTGCCTTAGGGTTTCAGAAACCCTCTGTGCCCTATCTTAGGAGATTTTGAGAGAGAGAAGAAGGAGAGGAACTACTTGTTGATCAAGCTTGTGGAAGATCAAGGTTCTTCCACTTCCCTTGGTGATTTCCAACCAAGAACTCACTGTTCTTGCTTGTTCCAGCCATTGGGAGTCAAATCCATTGATTTCTCTAAGGTAGATACACTCTACTACAATCTTGCAATCCTACTAGTTACTAGATATGATTCTTCCTATATATGCCCTATCTATATGTATTGATTCTATGTATGAAAAGGTGTGATTATATACTTGGATGAAGGATTACTATTATGATGCACTCTAAGTGTTTGATGAAATACCTCTAAGGGATTCTATGTTTAAATACGATGATTTCTCTTATTAAGTGCATATGCTCTGTAGAGCCCCGGACCTTTTCACATTTATGCATGACCCTTCGTAGCCATTTTTCCTTTAAAGTAATGCAATTAATAAATAAGGAAGAAATTGGAAATTCCGAAACGTCAGAAATGTTCGTTTTCGAAGTACGAACCCAACGCAAGTTGAATCGTCAAAATCGGACGAACGAGTCAAAAGTTATGGCCAAAACAGTTTGGACCTGCAGACCACCGATCGCTCGGTCCATGGAGCGATCGATCGGTCCAAAACCGATCGCTCGGAGGCTATCGACTGGTCAAGATTTTTGTATGGAGAAATTTTCCAGAGAGTGAAATTTTAACCGATCGCTCGGTTATGAAACCGATCGATCGGTAGGCAACCGATCGATCGGTCATTAACACCGATCGCTCGGTACTCGCGTTTTTGCAGAATTTTCACTAGGGGCATTTTCGGAATAAGGGTGTTATACCTTTTCTTATATAGGATTGCCCGAGCCTTTAGGGCTCATTCTAAACACTTAGAAGAATTGGGAGATTAGAAGAGAGGAGAAAGGGTTCCTAAACCTAGGGTTTCCATTTTTAAGAGAAATCAAAGGGGTTTGAGACCCTAGACCATCCTCAAGCACGTTTTCCTTCAAGATCTCGGCTCAAGCTCGTGTGGGGTACTCTCCTCAAGCTAGGGCAGCAACTCACGGTCGTTTTGAAAAGGGGGATTTCTTCCTCACTTGATCAAGGTCGGTACTTTTTACTACCCTCCTAGTTATAGCCTCTCATTTCCTTATTCCTTCTTGTTTTCCTTCATATATATATATATGTATTATGAGATGGGTGGTATGTATGGTAAATGGAGATGGATGTTGGCGAATGGATGCCGTGTGGATGATGTAATGAATGAATGGGGAAGGGCATTGTACTAATAATAAACATACAAGTGTGATGTGAGTATAACCCACCTAGAAAAGCATGTTGTAGGGTTAATAAATAATGAATGTACCATGTTTGATGAAATGCCAAGGTGAATAAAATGAATGATAAATTAAGAAAATGCATGTTTAAGGTTTATGGAAATTGCTAGGGTTATGATAGTGTGATTGTTCGCTTTCCCTAAATGATATCAATATTAAATTGCCCAAATCATTGACGTTATGTGTTATGAATTACTCAAATGCCATATTTAATTCCAAATGCAAGTATGCACACGACCTCACGAGCACGCATACATGACATGATTTACCGAGGTTTTCAAGAACGGGATTTAGAGGTGGGGCATATCGTACGATATGTTTTACCTCGCTTTTGGCAAGGACAAGACAATCATGCATTTTCATAAGAAGGGTCTCCCTTCCCTCGCAAGTGCATACATAACATAAGAAGGGCCTCCCTTCCCTCGCAAGTACATCTCACAAGAACATCTCACAAGTGAAAGGACATGACATGAGCATTTAGGAAGAAGGGTCTCCCTTCCCTCACAAGTAGTTTCCTTTTTCAAACAAGCATGACAAGACATGGCATGACAAGCATAAGCATTCTAGGAAGAAGGGTCTCCCTTCCCTCACAAGTAGTTTACTTTTTCAAGCAAGCATGACAAGACATGGCATGACATGCATGATACGATAAGATAAGACAAACATGACAAGTTTTCAAGCAAGGAAATGGTATTTTCAGTCAAGTCAAGTCAAGTGCACGGTGTTTTCAAGGGTTTTATCGGCTTTTATGAATTCAAGCATGATTATGTACTCCTTTACTTTATTGTCATGATATGAATTATTCCTGCTTTATATGCTTGAATTGTTTCCTGCTTTATATATGTGAAATGCTTCCTGCTTCCTATACTGCTATGGTTTTGCTATGACTATTGGTTAGTATTTAGTACCCGCTGAGTATTCCATGCTCAGCCGTACTTCTTATGTCGGCAGGTTCTGAGGGAGCTGCTGCTCCATTTGATGTCTGTGCTCCTAGCCCTTGGGTGGAGGAGGAGTACGTCGAGGAACCTTTGGAGGAACCTCCCGTAGAGGGTTATCAGTAGGTGGTGTTAGATTCTAAGTGGTTTAGCCGTGGGTGAGCATGAGTGATTATATCCATGTATTTTGGCGGGAATGTCCGCACTTTCTTTGTTTTGTTTTCCTTGTATTAACTTGGACCATGTGTATATATACTTAGAGGTTTGTTAGACTTCCGTTGTGTTTTATAGTATGCTTCCGCTGTTATCCTCTATCGTATATGTTCTGTGAGTTTTGCAGGCTGGTTCGTCAAGCAAGTCATGTAAGTCATGATTAAGTCGTCCAAGATTCACTCTAACTCCTAGGGTGGGTTTTGGGTCGCGACATGCTCGCATGTCTCGCATGAACCGATGGTTTCCATGGATTTCTCAAAGTACAAATAAAGGTTTTCCACGAAAAGACGAGTAAATGAATGATTCTAAGTAACTCTATGATTTCTCTAAGATCGTTTCACAAGCTCTAAGGATCATACCGTGCTCACAAGGAAACTCTATGATAATGTTCTAAGATCGTCTCACAAGCTCCACGGATCACAATGAAATGCTCTAAGATCTCTAAGGTTATGCTCTATGGAAATGCTCTAAGGTTATTGCTCTATGCTCTATGTCTCTACGGATCATAATGACTCTAAGTAACTCCATGAACTCACAAGAACTCATAAGGCTATGATTATCGATTGACTCACACGGTTACAGTTTTGGTTTCGAATATTATCTCACATATGTTTTCACGGTTTCCATGCTTTAAGGATTGTTCGGATTTCATTCTCCATGTCTTGTATGCTCCATGCCTAACCGCTTTATTGTTCTTAGTTTGTATACACTGAGTATTCCATGCTCAGTCGATATTGTTATGATCGGCAGGTGCTCGGGTTCCATTCGATTTGTGTGGCGACGAACCTTGGGTCGAGGAAGAGTACCGTGACCCGGAGCCTTCCATGGATCACTATCATGACGATGGTGCTCTAGATAGGAGTCGTGACTTCGATTTCTGTTGATCGACCGACTTAGGACTTGTGTCATTTGTTATGTGAGTGTGGGGTTTGTCCACTCCACTTTTGGGTTTCTCACACATGTATACTTGTTGGTTCTTACTTGAGCCAAGCTATAGGAGTATTCATTTTGCTTCCGCTATGTTTAGTGTTTTATTTTCCGCTGTGCATTTTTATTTCGTTTCCGCTATGTATATGCAGGTACTCTGACAGGTTTCCACGTGTGCCTTATGTATCATACTGGAGGTGTGATACGGCGGTCACGAGTCAAAGTATCCTTAACTCCTAGGGGGTATTTTGGGTCGCGACACCACCAATGCATTAAATAGAATTTAAATGACATTAGGGAAACCAGTATTCTATTCAGGGAAACTGAATGAATCTGCCCTTTACAGATTGCCAAAACCTACTATATATTAACCTCTAGTTTGAATGCATGAATGATAAATAATTTATCATATATTATGACCCATAACTATAATCTCATAAAAAAAAATGCTACATGGTGATGGAGTACTTTTTCTTATTTTTAAAAGGATTTAATATTTGATAACAATTATCAAATCGCCCGATAAAAATCTATATCTTATATAGATGAAACCCCGAAAAAAATAAAACAATTATATTTTCTATAAAACAATTTTCATAATCAAATAATGCAATTTAGGAAAAATTTGAAAGCCTCTTGGAAAATTAATTTAGAAAACTCCTTTTCCCGCTTTAGATTTTCGACTCAAGTTTTGACCCTCAAAAATATTGATTCTGGAAAAGCTTTCTTCATGCAAGTTGTAAAACTTTTCGACGGCTTCGAAACGATGTATTGACAGACCTAAATCGGACTTATGGTCATAAAGTTATGGCCAAAATACCGAAACTATATCGATTCTTCTAATCAAATACAAATCCGAAAATCCATGAATCAATTTAAATCGAAATAAGCTTTAATCTCCAAGAACGCTTAAGCAAGGGTGTCAAACACCATGGGATTTATTAATTAATGATCAAATCATTTAAAAGGAATTTCAAAATAAACTCTTTGTTTTGAATTTAATTATATCACATATAATACTAGTTTTTAAAATTGATTTAATTATCAAATCTCATTCAATAATATAATAAATATTTATTTATTCATTTTATGAACAAATCAAATAATAAAAACTACGAGTAATATTAAATAGATCTAAATTAATTCATCTCATGAATTAAATCATCCATTTAATTACCTGATCAAAATAAACAAAAAATACTCCTAACCATGGGCTCTGATACCAATTGAAGGGGGATCCGGATAAAAAATTATGCGAAAACTGGATTCCCTAGATCTTAACACCATAAAAAGTATCAAAATTATCTAAGAGTTTTAGTCATATCACCTCGGTGAATGTTTTTCACCGGTGAAGCTTAATCCACTCGAAACGTCAGAACTCTTTGTAGAGATTTCTCCGAAAAAATACTAGAAGCTCGATCCTTGTTCTTCGCTATCCCCACGAAGCTTTAGAATCTCCTTTGGAATTATAGAAGCAAGAGGAAGAAGATGGATCAATGGTGTAGACCTTCTATCACCAATAATACTAAGGTTCAAAATCCTAGATTTGCAAAACCCAACTAGGACCACCAATATAGCTCATGAAAATCCCTAGGGGTCTCCCCTAGGGCTCATGGTTTGGAGAGAGAGAGGAGAAGAGAGAAAAAATTCTGGAGAATTCTACGTAATGGTCTAGGGTGTTGGGGTATTTATAGACTAGGATCTTATCCAAATCCTATTCCAACTTGATCTTATCTAGTAGGATTTATTAATTAACAATAACTCTTATTATTAATTAAATAAACTCCTACGTAATCTATAACTACTTTAGTTATAGTAATCCTATTAATTAAAGAGTCCCTATTATAAGAGGATTCCTTAATTAAAAGGGATAAGTCAACATCCTACACCAAAGTAGGAAACCTAGTCAAACTAGGAATCCACAAGGGGGGGCGTGAGCTTCTATGGGGCATGGGATTTGAGGAGTTAAAACTCCTTATTGTAATCTAATTACAATAACATCTTAATCCTAATTGCAATCCAACACTTGGATTTTAATTCCATAATAAAAGGAATTATATTTCAATAATTATTCAATTAAACAAATCCTAATCCAATTAGGATTCCTCAAGTGGGTGCCCCACCCTAGGGTTTAAACCCATGGGCTTTGGCCCATATTAAAGGTCCATTTTAATGGGTTTATGGATATGGGTCAAACCCATTTCCCCTTTAATTATGTTAATCAAATAATTACTAATATAATCCCTTAGTTTAAATTAACAATTAATTTAAACAATAGATTAACTATTAATCTATTTAATTAAATGATTAACTTTTAATCACTTAAAATAATTGATTAACTTTTAATCAATTATTGCGCTTGTATTTCTTATGTGAGCACCTCCACAGATTGCTCTGGGACATTCTTACCCTGGCTTATCCAATGTTATCCCATTGATCCTAAATGAGAATTACATCGGAATTGCAAGTGACGTGAGATATCCATGTTGTAATTGAATCCCAGTGTATGAACATTAACCATTACGGATCCCGCCACATGAACTTTTAAATTCGATTTATCCTTCCAAATACATTATCCCTAATGGGCCTTCGAGATTGACATACTATCTAACCCATAGCCCATTGTAAATTATCCGGGTTTCCAAGACTTATGATTAAGCCATGAGAAACAGTTTCTCATGAAAAACATTTTGAAAAAATCCTTTTATAAGTATAATACCTTTTAATAAAAGTATATTTCAAAACTTATTTTGTTTTCAAAATCACCTGCGCAGGATTTGAACTTAATCAATTGTCTTACCCGGAACTTGGATAATCTCTCAAATTAGTGAGCATAGATTTCTTGTTTGAAATTCATCATGACTCAAACAACTTTCTGAATATCCAAATGTCATTGTATTGTATTTCCTAAGTTAGAAAATACGTTGGTGGAATCAAAACAGTCAGATCACTGCCCAGTCATAGATGAACTCATCAGATCTAAGGATCATCGAAACCGTTAAATGTGAATGAGAGACCAACTATCTGATAGTATGTTTATCCAAGAGGTCTCTCATTGAATGCAATCAGTCAGTGTACATTTAAGCACCCATGTGCTGATGTATAGTCTCCACTACAATAGTTCGAGATAGAACTACATCTCAACTATTAAGAACATCTTAGCATTCTGGCAGCCATATAAGTGAAGTGCCCAGCTTGACCCATAGCTGTGACTATATAAGGTATAAGGAACCGGAAAGTTATATCTACCTGTGATAATCTAATCACATAGCTTTTCTACAATATATCCTATGGACCTTTATCGATATCTCATATCGTATAGATCATCTCATGATCATAGTCAATTACCCATAATGAATACACAATAGATTAAGATGAAACATTTATTAATCAAACTAATAAGGTTTGAACAATCTAAATGAATTTTCTGGGCATCACGTCTAACAATTCATGGCACAGTGAACTCAAATTCTGGGGTTCTACAGTCAGTCAGCTTTGTATTGGCCAGCCTTTACATAAAGGAAGTGGATCATTTGCATGGAGTGTCAGTCGACATTGTATTTGTTCAAGACCGAAAATTTACTTTCAAATTCTGAAAGAGTTATCAGCAGGCCATGTGTTCTCGCTTGGACTTTAGTACAATGTTTTATCCGCAGACAGATGGACAAACTGAGAGGGTGAACTAGATTATAGAGGACATGATATGAGCTTGCATGTTAGATTTTCAGGGTAGTTGAGATGAGCACTTGCCTTTGGCTGAATTTGCCTACAACAACAATTATCAGGCGAGCATTCAGATGACACCCTTTGAGACACTTTATGAGAGAAGCTATCGTTCGCCATTGTGTTGGGATAAAGTTGGTGAGAGGAAGCTTCTAGGTCCCGTGCTCATTGGGCAGACTGTGGATCGGGTCCAGTTGATCAGGGAGAGGTTGAAGACTACTAAAAGTAGGCAGAAGAGCTATGTCGATACTTGCAGGAGAAATCTTGAGTTTCAAGTTAGAGATTACATATTTGTCAAGATTTCGCCTATGAAGGGTGTGATGAGATTCGGCAAGTGGGCCAAGCTCAATCCGAGGTATATAGGGCCTTTTTAAATCATCACCTGGGTTGGGGAAGTTGCTTACATGGCTACCTTCCCGCCTCACATGACAAACGTGCATAATGTCTTCCACATATCCATGTTGAGGAAGTACATCCCAGATCCATCTCGTGTTATTGATTTGGAACCGTTAGAGATCCGAGAAGATTTGACTCTTATTGAGCAACCGGCTCAAATTTTGGACCAGAAAGAGCAACTCTTGCGCACGAATACCATTCCCCTAGTTCTCTTGTGTTGGCAACACCAGCGAGAGGATGAAGTTCGAGAAAATTACCCTCACCTATTCGACTAAGGTGCGTAATTTCAAGGATGAAATTCGTAAAAGGGGGGAGGATATAGAGACCTGCAATTAATTTCATGTTATTACCATATTTAATAGGGGTATAATGGTCAATAATATATCTTTACGTGTGCTTAATTATAATTCAATGGTGTAGGCTATTTTAAATGTTTACATAGATGAAAAAATAGGAAAAAACAGAGCCTACGATTGATCATAGGTACCTATAGGGAAATTGGGAAAGCCCTTGTTTGTAGGCGATCGATCCCCCAGCCTACGCACAAGATTTATAAAGACTTATGAAAATTAACCCCTAGACTATAAATAGTCATTCTAATTCAAGGGTTTTAGAGTCTAAAAGGTTCTAAACCTAATTTAGGAGAGAAAAGGGGAAAACCTAGGGTTTCAAAAGGGGTTTTGCTTGAGAAAGAAGAATCTTGCTTGAAAAAGAAGTTTGGCTTGGGAGATCATCCCCAAAGCCTTAAGGAGTTTTCGCAAGCGATTTAAGATCAAAGGGAACGATCCTAAAGGTCAATATACTCTCTAACCTAACTCTATTATGGTTTTTACATGATTAAGCATGATTGAATCAAGATTATTAAATGTTTTCTTCATGAATATAGTTCGATTGTTGTTCATGGAACATTAAATGAGATTTTTACATATAGTTAAGCTTTTTATCATGCAAGAATTGATTATAATTGTGTTAGGATATGTGGTTTGACCTTGAATGGTGTGTGAAATGGAGGATGAGATATTATTGTGAAGTTATTGGAGGCATGGCTATGGGTTGTGAATGATGTATGTGGAGGATGGGCTAACAATGTAGAACCCCGGAACTTTTGTATATGCCTTGGGACGTGTGTCAAGGCATGATACCTTGTAATCCCAAATTCATGAAATGAGAATTGGAAATCTTTGATAATTTTGCCATAATTAATTTAATAAATTAATTAGTAAAGCCTATATGCTTTAAAGAGACCATAGTCATGTTTAGGAAAGGTCAAAAGTGAAGTAGGACAAGTCTAAGTAGTGGAAAAAGTGAAAAATTGGACTTAGTGTCAAAACCTGCAGACCACCGATCGCTCGGTCCATGGAGCGATCGATTGGTCCACAACTGATCGATTGGAGGCTATCGACTGGTTGGAAATTATGTATGGGAAAATTTTCTAGAGAGCTTGTTTTTGACCGAGAGCTCGGTCATATCACCGGTCGCTCGGTGGGCAATTGATCGATCGGTCATAACCACCGATCGCTCGGTCTTCGCATTTTTACAGAAATTTCAGTAAGGGTGTTTTCATCTTTTGGGGGTTAAACCCTTTCCTCTTAAGGCTTGCCCGAGCCTTAGGGCTTCATTCACCTTAGTTAGAAGATTTTGGGAGATAGAGGGAGAGGAGAAGGAGATTCCTAACCTAGGGTTTTACTTTTGAGAAGAAATCAAAGGGGTGAAGACCCTAGAATCATTCCAACAACTTGGAATCTTCAAAGCGAAGCCTCAAACTCGTGGGGGAGCCTTTCTCAAGCTAGGGCAGCGTTCTCCAAGGTCTTCCTCAAAGGGTTTCTTCCCCAAATCAAGCCTTCCTCAAGCAAGGGTTCTTCCCTACCCTTTTGGGTTCTATTTCAAGGTTCCTTCAAGGTCAAACCTTGATTCAAGGTTAGTACACCCTACTAACTTCCCCTAGCAATAATCTAGTTATTTTCTATGTGAAATATGATTCTTGCCATTATGTTTTCTTCCTTGTGAAATGTAACATCTCTAATAAATATAAATAAGATTAGGAAAAGACATGGATGTGTGGATGAGATGTGGATTGAGGCGATGGGATGCCGAATGTGTGATGTGTGATATGTGTGGTGTGTGAAATGGAAAAATGGAGGATGGGCATTTTACCAATAATTAACTTACCTTGATGGTTGGATGGAAAATATGCACTAAGAAGAAGAAGATGAACTATTACGGAACATTGTATGATATGTGTTTGACAAAATGCCTAAACTATGAATAAATGACTTAAATGAAGAAATGAGAGTAGGCCTTATACATGAGTTCTTATGAATGATGAATTGATCCAATGCCATGTAGATTACTCAAATTCTTATATGCATATACTATGAATTGAATTGTGATGCCATATCTCTCGTGTTGTCCGCACTCCCATAATTGTCACTATCGGCACGTACACGAGCACGGATGTGTGCATGAACCGAGATTTCAAGAGCATATGCATATAATAATCAACAAGAAAATATTGCATGTCATGGAGGTTGGTAGCCCAGGGAGATTTGGGTACTAGCCTCTGGCTCACAAGAAAACCCAAAACACACTATTGTCAAGGAGGTTGGTAGCCCAAGGACATTTGGGTACTAGCCTCTGGCTCACAAGAAAACTAAATAAGTAATTAAAATTCACGTATTGTCAAGGAGGTTGGTAGCCCAGGGACATTCGGGTGCTAGCCTCTGGCTCATAAGAAAACCGAAAATACTACATGTCAAGGAGGTTGGTAGCCCAGGGACATTCGGGTACTAGCCTCTGGCTCACAAGAAAACCAGATATCAAGGAGGTTGGCAGCCCAGGGAGATTCGGATGCTAGCCTCTGGCTCACAAGTTTACAAGACGAAAGTTTACAAGATGATGACAAAGCATTCATGCATGCACGCATATATGATTTTCTCAAGCCATACTGAGACATGAAATGGATTTTCAAGCATGAGTTTTATCGGATTTTTTGTATTCATGCACGCATGTCAAGATGATTGTATCGTACCATGTTTAATATTGTTCTTTTGTGATGTTCCTTTTACTGCTCTATATTGTATTACTGTTGTTGTGTTTTATTATTGTTATGGTTAGCTAGTAGCTTGTACTCGCTGAGTATTCCATGCTCAATCGTACTTTCATGTCGGCAGGTACTGAGGAAGCCCTCGACCCGGAGCCTTGGGCCGAGGAAGAATACATAGAGGAGAGAGAGCCGTCTATCCCACTACAGTCTCAGGCGGATCGAGACCTCGATGTGTGGCCGTACCTCGACTACTGTTAAGGGAAGAGTCCGAGAGGGTTTTGTGTATTTTGATATTAAGATAGGTGGGCCTGTCCACCTTAGACTTAGACATGTGTTGTATATACTTGTGTTCACTTGGAATACTATTTTGGAACTTTAAAAAAAAAGAAAAAAAATTAGTTTACGCTTCCGCAATCTATTTTTAGCTTCCGCGCTCTGATTTACATTGTTTAGTATTATATTCACCTTGTTCATTACAAGAGGGTTTGGCAGGTACGTATAGTCACACCTAAAGTATCCCTAGACTCCTAGGGGGTATTCTGGGGTGCGACAAATAATATGGATGAAGATGATCTTTTATGGATGGATAATGAAATAAATGGAGAAATAGACCTGAATTGGGATGGTGGATGTGTTAGCCTAAAGTTTACAACCCTATGTACCCCTAATAACTTTTGATGATAACATATAAATTGAATGGACATTTTAGTACTAATGATCCTATGAAGTTTATGCTAAACAGTGAAAAAGAGCATTAGTCATTCAAGAGACATGAATTTTCTACCCAAGGTACAAAAAGAAGCATCCAAGCAATATCAAGTAGAAGCTCACTGCAATTAAAATCAAAAAGAAGAATATTCATTGTAGAAGAAAAATTGAAGATCATGACAATTGATGAAGAAGATGTCATGGAAGAACTAAAATTAGAACCATTATTGAACATCCAAGAATCAAAAATTGAAGACTCTCAATAGGTTTAAAAGTTTATCTTTTAGTCTTCAAGAGTATTTAGGACTTTTGTAAAAACTTCCCAATGGTTGGTGTTGAAAGGCTCAAAACTTAGATTGACTTTAGGTACCTTTAGCTCAAATTGAAAACCATCTAAAGTACCTAAAAAGATGGTAATTATCTTTTTAAAGATAAGATAAAAAGCCTTGGAATCAAATCCAATCTTCAACACCTCAAAGAAACAGAGTTAAGCAAAATCTGCGCCATTCAGCTGACTGAATAGGCCAAATATTAGTGGTGTAGAACCCCGGATCTCGCTTTCATAGCCAGTGAATAGTGTGTTAAGGCTTAAAGCCTAGGATTTTGTAATGGTTGTGTTATTATGTATGAAAGAGGATTTTGGATTCTAATTTATGCTTATGGTATTAGGAATGTTTTAAGGTCTTAAGGGAGTTCAATTAAGGTTGTGAGAGTGAAAACATAATTGGAGTAAGTTATTAGTTTGAAAAGAAAAGGGATGCCGAAACATACTCTCAACTTGAAGGAGCTCTAGATTTCTCACTGTTGATCAGAATCGAGTGATTCTTTAATTTTTAGAAAGATATTGAAACCCTCTTCGAGGTTCATGTTTATTACTTTTTCAGATTTTGAGTCGAGGTTGGGTCAAACGTCAGATTTCCGGAAATGAGTCTGCTGAAAATCTGGGCTGCTGAAATCCATTTTCAGACCAGTCCGCTTTAGATCTAAATTAGACAAATAAGAACTCAGAATTAGGAGTTTTATAAAACATCAAAGTTGTTCTCCTTTGAATAAGGAGTCCAACGCAAGTTGAATCGTCAAAATATGATAAACGAGTCAAAATTTTTGACCAAAATAGAAAAAACTCAAGCAAGTCAGAGTATCCACTCGTCGCCGAGTGCCTTGAACTCGTCGACGAGTGAACCAAACAAAATGCGAAAATATCCTATTCGTTGACGATTTTCGACCACTCGTCGACGAATGGAACTCACTCATCGATGACTGGAGATCACTCGTCGACGATTTCATGCCCAGAACGACCCAGAACTCTTCCACCGACCTTGGCATTGACCTTGGGAGATATTTTGAGATATTTTGTAAGGACCTTTAGGATTTTGGCAACCCTAGACCTATAAATAGGATCTGAATTCGTGGGATTGATCTACTCAAACCCTAAGCTTGGATTTTTGAGAGATTAAAGAACAGAAGAAGAAGAAAACTCTGATTTCTCAAAGCATTCTTCTCAGACCAAAGTGAAGCTCAATCCTTGTTCCTAAGGTTTGTACTTTACTAATTTTAGTGTTTCAGAGCTTGGGTTTTCTACTCAAGGTGGTTCTCAAATTCTGAAATCAAAAGGGGGTTTTGGTTTTTTTTTTCAGTTAACGTTCAGGCTTCTTAAAGCTTCAACCAAGTTTCCTCAAGCTTGATTCTTGTTCCACAGAAGTGTAAAAACTTCCTTTTGAGGTAGATACAATCTACTATCTACCCGTTTGCTATTCTTTTTAAGAGTTATGTTGCACAATATATTTCTTGGATGAATTGGATGATGATTTTTATATGGGATGCAAACTATCACTACAATTGAATTTCTATGAACATGATTTCATGTTTACAAGCTTTCTAAGTCTACCATGATATTCACAACTACTCTATGTGTAGAACCCCAGAACCAAGTTCACTAGGCTGTGAATAGTGTTGAAGCCTAAAGCCTTAATGAAATTATGGCTTCATGTTTTAAAACGAAAGGAGGTTTTGAATGAATAAAAATATGTATGGAAAGTGTTTTAGGTGTTTGGGATAAATGAAACAAGATTATGCAATACTCTAAGTGTCACAAAGAGGGATGTCTGGAAATACTATCAACTTGAAAGAACTCTAGTTTTCTCACTGCTAATCGGAATTGAGTAATTCTTAAGCCATTAGAAAGATATCGAGATCCTCTTCAATGTTCATGTTTATCAATTTTTCATATTTGGAGTCAAAGTTAGGTCAAATATGGATTTTGAGGCATTTTTTTTGTTGAAATTCCTATCCAGTCAGCTTTATGGCAACTTTGAACCATGAATAAAGAAGAATTAGGAGTTTATTAAAACATGAAAGTTGTTCCTCTTTCAAAGATGAGTCCAACACAAGTTGAATCGTCAAAATTGGATAAGCGAGTCAAAAGTTATGGCAAAAAGAACAAAATAGGAAAAATCCAGGCCAGTATAGCATCACTAGTCGACGAGTGAGCTTCAACAGTCGACGAGTGAGCGTCACTCGTCGACGAGTCAGCTCCGAAACGGCCAAAAACGACCTTATAACAGCCCAGAACTCTTCCACCGACCTTGGGAGATTTTTTGGGGTATTTTCCAAAGGTTAAATTGGGTTTTTGGCAACCTTTAGTGTAGCACCCCAGACTTTTTCATCCTTAATGAATAGCACCTTCGTAGCTAATTGGCCGTTTTCGTAGTCTAATTAATAAATAAGGGAGAAATCGGAAATTCTGAAACGTCAAAAATGTTCGTTTTCGAAAGACGGATCCAACGCAAGTTGAATCGTCGAAATCCGACGAGCGAGTCAAAAGATATGGTCAAAACCGTCCAGACATACAGAGCACCGATCGCTCGGTCATTACCTGCGATCGATCGGTCAACCACCGATCGTTCGATAGCTGTCGCACGGTTAACTTTTTTGTATGAGGAAAAATTCCAGAGAGCGTGTTTTTGACCGATCTCTCGGTCATAACACCGATCGACCGGAAGCCACCGATCGCTCGGTCCATACCACCGATCGATCGGTCATACGCAGATTTTCTTCATTAAGGGTGTTTAAGACTTTAACCATCACCCTTTGCCTATAAAAGGGCTGGGTTCGTGCCTTAGGGTTTCAGAAACCCTCTGTGCCCTATCTTAGGAGATTTTGAGAGAGAAAAGAAGGAGAGGAACTACTTGTTGATCAAGCTTGTGGAAGATCAAGGTTCTTCCACTTCCCTTGGTGATTCTCAACCAAGAACACAAGGTTATTGCTTGTTCAAGCCTTTGGGAATCAAAGTCTTTGATTTCACCAAGGTAGATACACTCTACTACAATCTTGCAATCCTACTAGTTACTAATTATGATTCTTCTTATCTATGCCCTATCTATATGTATTGATTTTATGTATGAAAAAGGTGTGATTATATACTTGGATGAAGGTTACTATTATGGTGCACTCTAAGTGTTTGATAAAATACCTCTAAGGGATTCTATGCTTAAATATGATGATTTCTCTTATTAAGTGCATATGCTCGCATGTCTCGCATGAACCGATGGTTTCCATGGATTTCTTAAAGTGCAAACAACGGTTTTCACGAAAAGACGAATAATGAATGATTCTAAGTAACTCTATGATTTCTCTAAGATCGTTTCACAAGCTCTAAGGATCATACCATGCTCACAAGGAAACTCTATGATAATGCTCTAAGATCGTCTCACAAGCTCCACGGATCACAATGAAATGCTCTAAGATCTCTAAGGTTATGCTCTATGGAAATGCTCTACGGTATTGCTCTATGCTCTATGTCTCTACGGATCATAATGACTCTAAGTAACTCCATGAACTCACAAGAACTCATAAGGCTATGATTATCGATTGACTCACACGGTTATAGTTTTGGTTTCGAATATTATCTCACATATGT
The DNA here is from genome assembly GCA_015143295.1 of Tetracentron sinense. Classification (NCBI taxonomy): domain Eukaryota; kingdom Viridiplantae; phylum Streptophyta; class Magnoliopsida; order Trochodendrales; family Trochodendraceae; genus Tetracentron; species Tetracentron sinense. Next base: position 25,621,666 of record CM026555.1, on the reverse strand, counting down.
TTTCACGGTTTCCATGCTTTAAGAGATTTACGGATTTCATTCTCCATGTCTTGTATGCTCCATGCCTAACCGCTTTATTGTTATTAGTTTGTATACACTGAGTATTCCATGCTCAGTCGATATTGTTATGATCGGCAGGTGCTCGGGTTCCATTCGATTTGTGTGGCGAAGAACCTTGGGTCGAGGAAGAGTACCGTGACCCGGAGCCTTCCATGGATCACTATCATGACGATGGTGCTCTAGATAGGAGTCATGACTTCGATTTCTGTTGATCGACCGACTTAGAACTTGTGTCATTTTGTTATGTGAGTGTGGGGTTTGTCCACTCCACTTTTGGGTTTCTCACACATGTATACTTGTTGGCTCTTACTTGAGCCAAGTTATAGGAGTTTTCTTTTTGCTTCCGCTATGTTTAGTATTTTATTTTCCGCTGTGCATTGTATTTCGTTTCCGCTATGTATATTCAGGTACTCTGACAGGTTTCCACGTGTGCCTTATGTATCATATTGGAGGTATGATACGGCGGTCACGAGTCAAAGTATCCTTAACTCCTAGGGGGTATTTTGGGTCGCGACATTTAGCCTATAAATAGAAGGGATTTCATGGGTATAGATTCACCCAAACCTAAAGCATAGATTTTGGGGATTTTTGGAAGAGAAGAAGAAGAAAGCTGAGATTTTCTTAGGTGTTCTTGGATTTGTGTTTGACATCAAAGGAAGAGTTCTTCTTGCCTTCTTGGTGTTCGAACACCTAGATTTCGATTCGAAAGTGACTCATCCAATTGGATTTCTCTAAGGTTAGTTCTTGGTTGTGGTCGAAGAGCAAAAGTGAAGCTTTGTTCTTATTTTCTAGATTTCCATAAGTTTCTCAAAGCTTGGATCTTGATTTAATAAGCTTTCTCTTGCTTCTATGGAGTATTCTAAAGCGAGTAAACCGTAGGGAATCGGTTTGGCAAGGTAGAACAATCTACTAACTACATGTTTAATTCATTCATGCTTAGAAATTAGAACTCTCCATGTTATGATTCATTGATGGCATATAGCTTTTATCAGTATAAACTATTAAAAATAATGAAATGAAATCAAGGTATAGGATCTTGTTTTTGTAAATGATTATAATGATGTATGCTTTTGAAAAAGAGTAAGGTATATTACCTTTCATGGCATATTATGAATTAAAATAGAATCGAGGTTTAAGGCCTCAAATATGTTGATGATTTCTACTTGATATCCATGCTAGGATTCATCTATGAAAAACAAGAGATAAAGCATTTGTTTTGCAGTAAAGAGTGTCAATACACTCTACCTAACCAAAGTGAGTTGTCATGCATAAATTCAATGAAGATGGGCTAAGTTGCCAGGTTGTGCCATGTTAACGACATAAATGATATTTCATGAATATGATTCTGTGTTTAAATGTTTTCTATTATACCATGATGCTCACAAGTACTCTATGCTCACACGTACTCCATGCTATGCACATGACTAAGTGTTTAAAAGCTTTTCATGATCTCTATGATGCTCACATGTACCCTATGATACGCACAAGTACTCTATGCTCACACGTACTCCGTTCTATGCACGTGTATGTCTTGTATGACAAAGGTTTCTCATAAGTACTCATAAGTTCTTTATGCTCACAAGGATCTCATAAGCTCATAAGTGAATCTAAAAGGCTCTAAGTGCTCTAAGTGGATCTCATAAGTGCTCTAAGTCTCCAAGCTCATAAGAAATCTAAGCTCACATGAACTCTAATACATTCTAAGAACTCATAAGCTACCAAGCTCATAAGCATTGATAAAGCCAAACATCGGGTTAATCAAGGGTAGGGTATATCCAAGGATATATCATACTTGGCTCAAAGTAATTTCATAAGACATTTGATAAAGCCAACGGGAAGGTTGGTCAAGGATCTTAGCAGTCCACTTCGATGTATTCAATGAAGGGTATTTACATACCCAACTCTAAGTCTTTTCACGGGTGCTAAGATCTGGCTCTAAGTTATGCTCATAAGAAACTCACAAGCTCATAAGATCTCGTAAGTCTCATAAGAAATCTCACAAGAAATCAAGAAGGTTGGTAGCCCTAGGATGTGTGGGTACTAACCTCTTGCTCACAAGAAAGTCTTATAAAAAATCTCACAAGAACTCTAGGAACTCAATGGACTGTAAGGACTCTAAGAACTCTAAGGACTCTAAGAACTCTGTGAACTCATAAGACTTGATTCTCGTACGCTCATAAGACTCATACGGTTTTAGATTTCATAAGAAACTCATAAGGATCTAATAAGGGAAAGCAAAGTAAATTCATAAGGAGTTGAAAAGATTAAGGAACTCATAAGTAAAGGCTCATAAGAGACTCATAAGATATTGAAATATTGTTTGTGATAGTACGAACTCAAAGTATGCTTGTCGAGAATATGCAATTGCTAGATTTTTTTAAACCTTTGTACTCTGATTATACATATGTTTTGATGAACTGTACTCTATATGGCATGTTAATATTTTGTAACATTGTTCGTTAGTTTTCGCGACCCAAAACCCACCCTAGGAGTTAGAGTGAACTTTGGACGACTAATCATGGCTTACATGACTAGCTTGACAAACCATCCTGCAAAAACACACAGAGCATATACAATAGAGGACAAAAACAGCGGAAACATACTCTAACATGGCATAGCGGAAGTCTACCAAACCTCTATGTATATACATACACAAATCCAAGTCTTATACAAAAAGTAACAAAAAGAAAGTGCGGACAGACCCGCCAAAATACATGGAATATAAACTCTCATCTCACCCACAGCTAATCCACTCAGAATCTACAACCACCTATTGGTAACCCTCTACCGGAGGTTCCTCCAAAGGCTCCTCAACGTACTCCTCTTCCATCCATGGACCAGGAGCACAAACATCAAATGGAGCATCAGCTCCCTCAGAACCTGCCGACATAAGAAGTACGGCTGAGCATGGAATACTCAGTGGGTACTAAATACTAACCAACAGTCATAGCACACGGATAGCATACATAAAGCAGGAAACAATTCATATCATACAAGGAAGTAAAGCAATTTATAATCATGCTTGAATTTCGTAGAAAACCTATAAAACCTCTTGAAAACATCGTGCACTTGACTTGGCTTGAAATCTCTTTTCGTACTTGAAAACTTGTCTTGTCTATCTTGCTTGATTCTTGTATGTCGTGTCGTGTCATGCATGTCATGCGTGCTTGCTTGTGATCATGTAACTTGTGAGATACACTTGTGAGATGTCCTTGTGAGATGCGCTTGAGAGGGAAGGGAGACCCTTCTTTATGCAATGCACTTGAGAGGGAAGGGAGACCCTTCTTCATGATATGTATGTACTTGCGAGGGAAGGGAGGCCCTTCTTCATGATATGCACTTGTGAATGAGGGGAGACCCCTCGTGTAATGTTGGTTCTTGTCCTCTTGTGAAAAGCGAGGTAAAACATATCGTAGGATATGTCCCACCTCTAACCATGTTCTTGAAAACCTCGATAAATCATGTCATGCATGCCGTGCTCATGGGAACCGTGTACATACTTGCATTTAAATTTAAATATGACATTTGGTAATTTCACAACACATATAACGTCAATGATTGAGCAATGTAACATTCACATCATTTAGGGAAAGCAAGAAACCACACTATCATAGGCCCTAGCAATATTCATAATTTATTAGGCATGCATTTCCCAATTTCCAACTCACTGTATTCACCTTGGCATTTCATCAAACATGGTGTGTTCATTATTCATTATTCATTATTCATTTAAACCTAAATCATGCTTTTCTAGGTGGGTTATGCTCACATCACACTTGTATGTTCATTATTAGTACAATGCCCTTTCCCATTCATTCATCACATCATCCACACGGCATCCATTCGCCCATTCCATCTCCATTCACCATTCACAACCATCCATCTCATAGCACGAGTGTAAATGATAGAAAATCAAAAAAAAATAGAGGGAAAGGAGGGACTATAACTAGGAGGGTAGTAAAAAGTACCGACCTTGAAGAAATGAGGAAGAAATCCCTCTTTCAAACGACTGTGAGCTACTGCCCTAGCTTGGAACACGAGCTTTGCACGAGCTTGAGCCGAGATCTTGAAGAAAAAGGGCTTGAGGTTGATCTAGGGTTTCAAAACCCTTTGATTTCTCTCCAAAATGGAAACCCTAGGTTGGAATCGCCTTCTCCCCTTTCTCCTATTCTCTCAAACTCTCTAAGTGTCGAATGATGCCCTAAAGGCTCGGGTTAAACTCTTAAGGTAAGAGTGGACCGACCAAAAGACCCTAATACCCTTATTGAAATTTCTGTAAAAACACGAGTGCTGAACACGTTGAGCTGTTGACAGTGCTGAACACGTTGTGCTGTGAATAGTGCTGAACACGTTGTGTTGTGAACAGTGCTGAACACGTTGTGCTGTGAACAGTGCCAACTCGTTGTGCCGTGAATAGTGCTGAACACGTTGTGCTGTGAACAGTGCCACACACGTTGTGCTGTGAACAGTGCCGAACACGTTGTGCTGTGAACAGTGCCACACACGTTGTGCTGTGAACAGTGCTGACTCGTTGTGCTGTGAATAGTGCCAACTCGTTGTGCTGTGAATAGTGCCAACTCGTTGTGCCGTGAATAGTGCTGAACACGTTGTGCTGTGAACAGTGCCAACTCGTTGTGCTGTGAACAGTGTCAAACACGTTGTGCTGTGAACAGTGCCGAACACGTTGTGCTGTGAATAGTGCCACACACGTTGTGCTGTGAACAGTGCTGACTCGTTGTGCTGTGAATAGTGCCAACTCGTTGTGCTGTGAATAGTGCCAACTCGTTGTCCGTTGTGAAGGGTGCCAAGCCCGTTGTCACGTCGTGTCGTGCATAGTGCTGAACCCGTAGTCCGTTGTCTTATGTACAACGTGCCCGTTGTGCTGTACAACGTACACGTTGTCTGCTGTACAACGTACCGTTGTCTGTTACACAACGGATACGTTATCTCCTGCGCGACAGATGTACAATGAATACGTTATCTGCTGCGCGAATGTTGCACAACGAATACGTTATCAGAGTACGTCCTTAGCGCCTTCCGAGCTACGTCCTTAGCGCCAGACTGTTTTGGCCATATCTTTTGACTCGTTCGTCCGATTTTGACGATTCAACTTGCGTTGGGCTCGTACTTCGAAAAGGAACATTTCTGACATTTCAAAATTTCCAATTTCTTCCTTATTTATTAATTATACCTCTTAAAAGGAAAAATGACAACGGAAGTGTCATGTATGAACTGTGAAAAGGTCAGGGGCTCTACATTAGTAGTTTGTATACGTTGAGTATTCCATGCTCAGGCATACATTTTATATCGGTAGGTCTATTTGGCATTTGCAACCCGAGCTACAGGTTGAAAAGGAGTAAGTGGAAAAGGATCTTGCTTGGGGTCATCATGTGAAGATGAGGGTCTTGATAGGCGACCATATTATATTCCGCTTTGAGTGATGAGAGGTGAAATTACCCTGATCGATGATCTCTATGACCTAGATGGGGGGGGGGGGGGGGGAAAAGGGCTATCTAAGAATTTCTAACCAATTTTAATTTTTCAACTTATTTGTTTAGAAATCAATAAAAAATCCACACAAACAATCCACGCAACTCAAACACATAAGATTTTTACATGGAAAACACTTATGGGAAAAAACCACGGGACCTCGTCCAGTAACAAACTTCACTATGAGAAGAATTCAAGTACAAGACAAGACGTTACCCAAATTGGACACGACGTTCCTAGGTATAGACTCTTACTCTTGATTTCCACAAACCAGTAGGTTCGATCTCCGCCGTAGTAGCTTCGGTTCCACACAGACCAAATCTTCTCAAGCTACTTCAATACCATGATCTCACACGATCGATCTCCTTCCGAGAAGGCTCTGGATCATACACCGGACACACACACAAGGTGTAGGGTTGTGAATTAATTTTAGAATGCTTCAAAACCCTAGAGGGATCTCATAAAGGTCAGAGATCACACAATGCAATATATAATGTTTAGATCTTTGATTGCATTCTCCAGGATGAATGAAAGAGGAGGGATCAACAAGGATCTATGGAGAAGAAAGAAAAAAGCCCTAGAAGGGTTTCTTAGACCTCTACTCTTTCAAAAATAAACAATGGATATGAATTAGGTCATTAAAAGTTCTTTATATAGGCTTTAGAAAAGAGTCCAGAAAATAAAAAATTATGTTTATAGGAACCGATCGATCGGTGCTCATAACCGATCGCTCGGTCCAAAAGCGATCGATCGGTCTCCACACCGAGAGATTGGTTAAAAATAACCTCTCTGGAAAAATACCCCATACAAAATTTTAGACCAGTCGATAGCCACTGATCTCTCTGTAGGCAACCGAGCAATTGGTCATTATGACCGAGCGAGCTGTCCAAAAACAACTCTCTGAAATTTAGCCCATACAAAACTGATCACTAGTCGATAGCCACCGATCTCTTGGTAGGCCACCAAGCGATCAGTCTCAATACCGAGAGATTGGTGGAGACAAAATTTCAGAAACATTTTACACTTGATTTTTGTTTGATTCAACTAAGACCAATAGTCATTGTTAGGCTTTAAACTATCCTCCTAGGTATGTTTAGACTTATCTAAGTCAAATCCAACCTAGGTAGGGGTCACTAAGTCCATTACCTGTCTAGATCCGGAGTGAAAGCTTTTTCTTCAGTTTCTTCACTTTTCTTGAAGCTTTAGCTCTTATGACAAGTTGAATAAGACTCAACACACATGACCTATCTAATGATCACGGAATTTGCCAACACCTAAGTATGGATTTACAATCTCCCCCTTTGGCAATTCCGGGACAAAACAAGACTGATTCACATACTAGGTTCAAATTTTCCAAATGATTCAAAAATGAAAATTTGAGACCCTTACATGACTCAATAAGATTATAAATTACATGACACTTCAACTTTCATGTTTCGCCAATTCCAAAACCTGTGTTGCCTGCACATTCTCAACCAAAAACCTGTGAAGCATGGGAAATTCAAAAAACACAAGGCATAACAAGGTATAAATAATGTATATGAATGTTTAGATGAATATAAAGTTAGCTCATCACTCTCCCCCTTTTTGGCCCAAAGTTCCAAGGGCGGAACAAAGAAATAAAGAAGAAAGTAAGAGCAGTCATCATATGAGATGAGAACAAAAGATAATCAGAGAACATAAAACATCATCTCATATATATAAAACATCCATGAGAAACATGAAATATCCATGTGAAACATAAAACATCCCCATAAGCACAAAGGTTTGTACCATGTACAACCATCACAAAATACATCCCGAAAGAAACATCCAATGTACCAAAACAAAACTAGGATTGCAGAACCTCCAAAAAATACAAGTGAAACACAAGGAGAATCCTAGTACAATAAAACTATCACTCATTCCCCTCCTCTTCATCAGAAGTCAGCTTTGACTCATAGTAAGCTCTAAAATCTCGAACATCTCGCTGCACTCCTAGAATCGTAGCATCAAGAGAACTAAGGTGTCCCCGAATCTCTGTAGTGAACTCCTGGTATGAGTCAACATGTGTCCGGAGATCCATCTGCATGTCACGCATCATCCTAGCAAGATCATCCAAGGAGACTGGAGGTTGGCGAGATGAACCCACACCAACTTCGGCTTCCTCATCAACATCTCGAACTGAGGCATGAGCGAAACTCTGAGCAAGTATCTTGCTGTTGATTGGACCCTTTGGATTATGAGATGGGGCACAAGGATGAGCTATAATTCCTTGAGCACCAAGGAGTTTAGTGATCAAAGAACCGAAAGGAAGAGCGCCAACAACTGTGTCGGTACGATGAACTTGAACCATGATATCAATGATGTGCAAGGCAAGATCAATCTCATGGCCATGCAAAAGACTGAATAAGAATCGGGCTCTATCTTCCCTAAGGTCAGCAGTATGAACCTTCGGATGGATATCGGCACTCATGACTAGGTTTACTAAACGGGCATCCCTAGTTAGCTGAGACATGGGAATGAGAGAGCCAACCCAATGTAGCACCCCGGACTTTTTCATCCTTAATGAATAGCACTTTCGTAGCTAATTGACCGTTTTTGTAGTCTAATTAATAAATAAGGGAGAAATCGGAAATTCCGAAACGTCAGAAATGTGCGTTTTCGAAAGACGAACCCAACGCAAGTTGAATCGTCGAAATCCGACGAGCGAGTCAAAAGATAGGGTCAAAACAGTCCAGACATACAGAGAACCGATCGCTCGGTCCAGTCAGCGATCGATCGGTCCATAACCGATCGATCGGTAGCTATCGCACGGTCAGAAATTTTGTATGGGGAAATTTTCCAGAGAGTGAGTTTTTGACCGGTCGATCGGTCATAAACACCGATCGCTCGGTAGGCAACCGATCGATCGGTCATAACCACCGATCGCTCGGTCTTCGCGTTTTTGCAGAAATTTCAGTAAGGGCGTTTTCGTCTTTTGGGTGTTAAACCCTTACCCATAAGGGTTTGCTCGACCCTTTGAGCCCTCATTCACAACCCTTAGACATTTTGAGAGATAGAGAGAGAAGAGGAGAAAGCTCTAACCTAGGGTTTGGTTTTGAGAAGGAAATCAAAGGGGGTTTAAGAACCATAGCTCACCCCAACTCAAGTTGCTTCAAAATCGAGGCTCAAGCTCGTGTGTGAACCATTCTCCAAGCTAGGGCAGCAACCCAAGCACGTTTTTGAAAGGGGTTTCTTCCCCAACTCAAGTCTCCTTCAAGCAAAGGTGTTCTTCTTTCGAGTTGGAGCTTCAATCAAGGTTTCTACCAAGGATCAAGCCTTGATTTAAGGTTAGTACACCCTACTAACTTTCCCTAGCAATAACCTAGGTTTTCTAGTGTAAATGGTGATTATATATATTATGCTTTTCCTTCCCTATGCATTGTATTAACTCAACAAATATAAACAAGATAAGGGGAATGGAATGAATGTGTGGATGGGAGATTGGATACGGCGATTGGATGCCGAATGTGTGATGTATGATGTGTGGGTTGTGGATTGGAAAATGGAGGATGGGCATAGTACAAATAACAAACTTACCATTGCGTGATTGAATGGAAAATATGCATTTAAAAGAAGGAGATAAACTACTAAGGAATAATGTATGAAAGTGTTTGACAAAATGCCTAAACTATGAATAAATGATCTCAATGAAAGACATGGAAATGGGTTTTATGCATGTGTCCTTATAAATGATAAATTGATCAAATGTTATACAAACTACTTATGTTACTTATGTTCATATCATGAATTGAATTATAATGTCATATTTGGTTATTTCCATTATCATGATTGTCACTATGGACACTTACACGAGCACGCATGATAGCATGAACCGTGATTTCAAGAGCATGTGCATATAATAAACAACAAGAAATATTGCATGTCAAGGAGGTTGGTAGCCCAGGGACATTCGGGTGCTAGCCTCTGGCTCACAAGTGCATTGCATAACAAGGAGGTTGGTAGCCCAGGGACATTCGGGTGCTAGCCTCTGGCTCACAAGTGCATTTCATAACAAGGAGGTTGGTAGCCCAGGGAGGATTCGGGTACTAACCTCTGGCTCACAAGTGCATTGCATATCAAGGAGGTTGGCAGCCCAGGGAGATTCGGGTGCTAGCCTCTGGCTCACAAGTTTACAAGATGGAGGTTTACAAGATGATGATCATGCATTCATGCATGCACGCATACATGACTTCTACGAGGCATACCGGGACATGACAAGGGTTTTCAAGCATGAGTTTTATCGGCATTTTCGCATTCATGTACGCACGTCAGGATGCTTGTATTGTGTCATGCCCTATACTGTTTCTTTGTGATGTTTCTATTACTGCTTGTATGATATTACTATTATGTGTTTTTATTATTGTTATGGTCTGCTAGTAGCTTGTACTCGCTGAGTATTCCATGCTCAGCCGTACTTTCATGTCGGCAGGTACTGAGGGAGCCCTCGACCCAGAGCCTTGGGTCGAGGAAGAGTATATAGAGGAGAGAGAGTCGGCTATCCCATTACAGTCTCAGGCGGACCGAGACCTCGATGCGTGGCCATACCTCGACTACTGTTGAGGGGAGAGTATGAGAGGGTTTGGTGTATTTTGATATTTTGATAGGTGGGCCTGTCCACCTTAGAATTAGACTTGTTTTGTATTTATGTTAACTTGGAATACTATTTTGGATCATCCGAAGAAATGAAAATTTGTTTACGCTTCCGGATATATGATAGCTTCCGCGCTCTGATTATCGTTATGAGTACTGTGTTTTATCTTGTGCATTACAGGATGGTTTGATAGGTTCGCAGTGTGACACCTAAAATATCCCTAAACTCCTAGGGGGTATTTTGGGGCGTTACAGAGTGGTATCAGAGCTCTAGGCATTAGAGTCCCTAGGGTCACTTAGATGATTGAACAAGGTATTAGAATCACCTTAGAGAGTTGTATTCCAAGTATAGACTAACAAGTTAGTCTTAGTCAAAATGGGTTGAACTTCAACCGAACATAGTGTCCTACGCTAGGAACGCGGATTGTATGTTATGCTATTGTGTTATATACCATATGTGCATTAATTGTGTTGTGCTTATTAAGTATGCTTGATGAATATGTATTGAGCGAATTGCGAAATTTGTACTAATTGTGTATCCAAGTTAGACTCATGTTGTATTGTCGTTCTCAGGAGAAATCATGAGACGCAATACCCGGGGTCGCGGGTACAACACGAGGGGTAATGGAGGTGATGCTCCATCGGGTGATGATCAACCCGATTTTGCCCAAGCATTCGCATCCATAGCCGAGACCTTGGCTATGTTGGCGGCAAGGCAACCGGCCACTCCGCCTAATGCGGCACTTATACCGGCTCCTCCTAACCGAGCCCAAGCCGGGATAGAAGCTTTTCGGAGGATGAGGCCTCCAACTTTTTGTGGAAGCATTGATCCACTTGTTGCCGAGGGTTGGATCCGGCAACTTGAGAAGATATTCTCGGTATTAGCACCTACTGAAGTGGAAAGGGTCACATGGGCCGCCTTTATGCTTGAAGGCGAGGCCGATCATTGGTGGAAGTCTGCACTTCGGACCCGAGAGTTGACCCGGCAAGGTCAAGATTGGACTTGGGAGGAATTCTTGGAGGTTTTCAACAAGAAGTACTTCCCAATCGGGATGAAAGAAAAGATGGAAGTCGAATTCATTACCTTGGAGCAAGGTAATATGTCCGTAGCGGCTTATGAAGCCAAATTTTCGGAGCTATCTTGATTTGCTCCACACATGATAGCGACCGAGGCTATGAAGGCCCGGAAATTCGAGAGGGGGTTGAAGGCCTACCACAAGGATCGTGTCTCGATGTTCCGACATGAGACATATTCAGAAGTTGTGGACAAGGCATTGTTGGCCGAGTCGAATTCCGAAGAGTTCTTTAAGAGAAGAGGAATGGAGAAAGGACAGTCAAGTAGTTCAGGGGAGAAAAGGGCAAGGACTAGCTTGTATCAGTCCGCAGGGCCGGCTCAGTCACAGAGGATGTATTCGGCACCACAGGCCCCTCACTCTTTTGCTCCACCGGCCTTTCGCCCGGCTACCTCATATGCTCCTCGCCCCGCAGTTACTCAGGCTACGGGATATGCTCCTTCCTCCTATTTGCATGATGTTTGCACTCTTTGTGGGAGGAGGCATCCAGCGGGAGAATGCCGGAGAGTTTCAGGAAGTTGCTTTCATTGTGGTGACCAAGGCCACATGGTCAGAGATTGTCCCCGGCGTCAATTGCCAACTCAGTCTTCAGGGAGCAGGCCCCCGGTTAGGCAGACATCTCAGCCTAGCTCTTCTCAGGCTTCGAGGGCCTCACAGTCTACCCGGCCTCCTCGCCCAGCCACACAGGGCCGAGTCTTTGCCTTATCCGAGAGAGACGCACGTGCATCCGATGATGTCGTGCAAGGTACGCACGAATTCTAGAATTTAAATTGTGTAAAATTTCTATGGTTTGCTTTGTGAGTTTCTATACTAAGGGTTACCTATGTATGATGCTTTTTGTTTGAAATCTACTAATAGTAGTCACTTAATCGCACAGGCGCTTTGTTAGTGAACGAATGTCTTGCCCGAGTGTTGATCGACACAAGATCCACTCACTCCTTTGTGTCGCCTAGTTTCGCAAAGGGATTTTTGACTGAGGCTACTCCGTTAAAGCAGGAGTTGACCATTGCAACTCCACTCGGCAAGTCAGTTGATACGGACAAGATATTCGGGGATAGTGTGGTTCAAGTGGGGGAGAATGAACTGTTAGCCGATCTCATCGTCCTAGATTTTCAAGACTTGGATTTTGATGTCATCTTAGGGATGGATTGGTTGTCAAACCATCACGGGCATGTTGCGTGTTTTGAGAAGATGGTGAATTTCAAGCCGGAAGGGGGTAAGCCTTTTCACTTCCGAGGATTAAGAGAGAGGGACATTGCTCGCCTCGCAGCCTTGAGTGTAACAAACCTAGAAGCACAAAACTCCTCGGCCATTCCGGTCGTGAGTGATTTCTTGGACGTGTTTCCGGAGGAACTTCCCGGGTTACCTCCGAATCGGGAGATTGAGTTCGCTATAGAGCTTACTCCAGGCACCGCTCCAATTTCAAGAGCCCCATATAGAATGGCCCCGATAGAGCTTGAAGAATTGAAGAAGCAAATTGAGGAGTTACAACAACTTGGTTTCATCCAACCAAGTGTGTCACCGTGGGGAGCTCCGGTCCTTTTTGTAAAGAAGAAAGACGGGTCGATGAGAATGTGTATAGACTACCGTCAGTTGAACAAGGTAACTATCAAGAATCGTTATCCCTTGCCAAGGATCGATGACTTGTTCGACCAACTGAAGGGAGCGAGATTCTTCTCCAAAATTGATCTTCGGTCGGGGTATCATCAATTAAGGATCAAGGCGGAAGATGTTCCGAAGACGGCCTTCAGGACTCGGTATGGGCATTACGAGTTCCTTGTCATGCCTTTTGGGCTGACGAATGCACCGGCGGCATTCATGGATTTGATGAACCGGGTGTTCCGATCTTACTTGGATCGATGCGTGATTGTATTCATTGATGACATTTTGGTGTATTCCCAGACACGGGAAGATCACGCACGAGACCTCCGCCTTGCTCTAGAGATGTTGAGAGAGCATAGACTATATGCCAAATTGAGTAAGTGCGAGTTCTGGTTAGAGAAGGTCGCATTTCTTGGACACGTGGTGTCAGCCGAGGGCATTTCTGTAGATCCAGCCAAGGTTGAGGCAGTCATGAGTTGGGAGAGGCCCAAGAGCGTCACGGAGATACGTAGTTTTCTCGGATTGGCAGGCTACTACCGGAGATTTGTGGAGGGATTCTCCAGTCTGGCTGCACCTCTCACCTACTTGACAAGGAAAAATGCAAAGTTCAGTTGGAGTGACCGATGTGAAGTAAGTTTCCAAGAGTTGAAGAAACGCCTCACCACAGCCCCTGTCCTTACTGTGCCATCTGGACCTTTTGGGTATGAGGTGTATAGTGATGCCTCGCACGTCGGACTCGGGTGTGTCCTAATGCAACACAAGAAAGTCATTGCCTATGCATCAAGGCAGTTGAAAGAGCATGAAAAGAACTACCCCACTCACGACTTGGAGCTTGCGGCGGTCGTGTTTGCACTTAAAATTTGGCGACATTATCTGTACGGGGTGGAGTTCTATGTGTACACGGACCACAAGAGCCTCAAGTATCTCTTTTCCCAAAAAGAGTTAAACTTACGACAACGGCGTTGGATTGAGTTCTTAAAGGACTACGAGTGCACTATCCAATATCACCCGGGAAAAGCAAATGTGGTGGCAGACGCTCTGAGTAGGAAACCATCGGGGTTGTTGGCTCACATGTTGGTGCGGGAATGGAGACTGTTAGACGATTTGGCAAATCTAGACATCAGTGTGAACGATTCTGTCCGCAGTCCGGTTTTGGCAAATGTTACAGTTCGGCCGTACCTTATAGACTTGATCCAGGAGTATCAAGCCACGGACACTGACTTGTTGGATTTCCGGGATAAGGAAGTGGCCAAGGGTAGTACGGACTTCTCTCTCACTAGCCGATGTGCTATTACATTCAAGGGAAGGCTTTGTGTCCCAGCCAATGCAGACCTTTGGAGAGAGATTATGGACGAAGCTCACCGGTCTAAGTATACAGTGCATCCCGGGGGGACAAAGATGTATCGGAACCTCAAGAGTCACTTTTGGTGGCGAAACATGAAGAGGGAGGTTGCGGAGTATGTGGCACGGTGTTTGGTATGCCAACAGGTGAAAGCGGAGCATTTGAGACCGGCTGGACTTTTGCAGTCCCTCCCTATTCCCGAGTGGAAATGGGAACATATCTCTATGGACTTTATCGTGGGGTTGCCGAAGACGGTTAGGAAGACTGATGCTATATGGGTAGTTGTTGATAGACTCACGAAGTCCGCTCATTTCTTACCGTACCGGACTACATTCAACTCCAATCAGTTAGCGGAGCTATACATCAAGGAAATAGTCCGATTACACGGGGTGCCAGTGAGTATTGTGTCGGATAGAGACCCAAGATTCACATCCAGGTTTTGGAAAAGTTTTCAAGGTGCAATGGGCTCCCGGTTAGACTTTAGCACAGCTTTCCACCCACAGACCGACGGGCAAACCGAGAGGGTGAATCAGGTTATTGAAGATATGCTCCGAGCATGTATGCTAGACTTCAAGGGAAGTTGGGAAGATCACCTACCTTTGGTGGAATTCGCTTACAACAATAGTTATCAAGAAAGCATACAAATGGCGCCTTTCGAGGCTTTGTACGGAAGGAGTTGTAGATCCCCGTTGTATTGGGATGAAGTGGGAGAAAGAAAGATTTTGGGCCCCGAGTTAATTGAACAAACCGCGGATAAGGTCAAGCTTATCCGGGAGAGGTTAAAGACCGCACAAGATAGACAGAAAAGCTATGCCGACAACCGAAGGAGGGATCTTGAATTCCGAGTCGGTGATTTTGTGTTTGTAAGGATTTCACCGACCAAAGGTGTTATGCGATTCGGGAAGAGAGGCAAGCTTAGCCCGAGATATGTGGGTCCGTTCGAGATCATTACTCGAGTTGGCGAGGTGGCTTACCGTGTTGCTTTGCCCGCTCACATGGCGGCGGTCCATAATGTATTCCATGTCTCTATGCTCCGGAAGTACATCTCGGATCCTTCTCATGTCATCGAGCTTGATCCGATAGAGATCCGAGAGGACCTCACTTTAGTTGAGAAGCCGGTTCATATTTTGGATAGGAGAGATCAAGTGCTTCGCAACAAGACTATTCCGCTAGTCCTCGTGCAATGGCAACATCATGCACGAGAAGAAGCCACGTGGGAGCGTGAAGCCGAAGTCAAAGCAAAGTATCCCGAGTTGTTTGAATAGACTTGTGTATATGGCTTGTAATTTTGTTTTGATTTTGTGCATGTATGTATCGTCCAAATTTCGGGGACGAAATTTTTGTAAGGGGGGGAGAATGTAGCACCCCGGACTTTTTCATCCTTAATGAATAGCACTTTCGTAGCTAATTGACCGTTTTTGTAGTCTAATTAATAAATAAGGGAGAAATCGGAAATTCCGAAACGTCAGAAATGTGCGTTTTCGAAAGACGAACCCAACGCAAGTTGAATCGTCGAAATCCGACGAGCGAGTCAAAAGATAGGGTCAAAACAGTCCAGACATACAGAGAACCGATCGCTCGGTCCAGTCAGCGATCGATCGGTCCATAACCGATCGATCGGTAGCTATCGCACGGTCAGAAATTTTGTATGGGGAAATTTTCCAGAGAGTGAGTTTTTGACCGGTCGATCGGTCATAAACACCGATCGCTCGGTAGGCAACCGATCGATCGGTCATAACCACCGATCGCTCGGTCTTCGCGTTTTTGCAGAAATTTCAGTAAGGGCGTTTTCGTCTTTTGGGTGTTAAACCCTTACCCATAAGGGTTTGCTCGACCCTTTGAGCCCTCATTCACAACCCTTAGACATTTTGAGAGATAGAGAGAGAAGAGGAGAAAGCTCTAACCTAGGGTTTGGTTTTGAGAAGGAAATCAAAGGGGGTTTAAGAACCATAGCTCACCCCAACTCAAGTTGCTTCAAAATCGAGGCTCAAGCTCGTGTGTGAACCATTCTCCAAGCTAGGGCAGCAACCCAAGCACGTTTTTGAAAGGGGTTTCTTCCCCAACTCAAGTCTCCTTCAAGCAAAGGTGTTCTTCTTTCGAGTTGGAGCTTCAATCAAGGTTTCTACCAAGGATCAAGCCTTGATTTAAGGTTAGTACACCCTACTAACTTTCCCTAGCAATAACCTAGGTTTTCTAGTGTAAATGGTGATTATATATATTATGCTTTTCCTTCCCTATGCATTGTATTAACTCAACAAATATAAACAAGATAAGGGGAATGGAATGAATGTGTGGATGGGAGATTGGATACGGCGATTGGATGCCGAATGTGTGATGTATGATGTGTGGGTTGTGGATTGGAAAATGGAGGATGGGCATAGTACAAATAACAAACTTACCATTGCGTGATTGAATGGAAAATATGCATTTAAAAGAAGGAGATAAACTACTAAGGAATAATGTATGAAAGTGTTTGACAAAATGCCTAAACTATGAATAAATGATCTCAATGAAAGACATGGAAATGGGTTTTATGCATGTGTCCTTATAAATGATAAATTGATCAAATGTTATGCAAACTACTTATGTTACTTATGTTCATATCATGAATTGAATTATAATGTCATATTTGGTTATTTCCATTATCATGATTGTCACTATGGACACTTACACGAGCACGCATGATAGCATGAACCGTGATTTCAAGAGCATGTGCATATAATAAACAACAAGAAATATTGCATGTCAAGGAGGTTGGTAGCCCAGGGACATTCGGGTGCTAGCCTCTGGCTCACAAGTGCATTGCATAACAAGGAGGTTGGTAGCCCAGGGACATTCGGGTGCTAGCCTCTGGCTCACAAGTGCATTTCATAACAAGGAGGTTGGTAGCCCAGGGAGGATTCGGGTACTAACCTCTGGCTCACAAGTGCATTGCATATCAAGGAGGTTGGCAGCCCAGGGAGATTCGGGTGCTAGCCTCTGGCTCACAAGTTTACAAGATGGAGGTTTACAAGATGATGATCATGCATTCATGCATGCACGCATACATGACTTCTACGAGGCATACCGGGACATGACAAGGGTTTTCAAGCATGAGTTTTATCGGCATTTTCGCATTCATGTACGCACGTCAGGATGCTTGTATTGTGTCATGCCCTATACTGTTTCTTTGTGATGTTTCTATTACTGCTTGTATGATATTACTATTATGTGTTTTTATTATTGTTATGGTCTGCTAGTAGCTTGTACTCGCTGAGTATTCCATGCTCAGCCGTACTTTCATGTCGGCAGGTACTGAGGGACCCCTCGACCCAGAGCCTTGGGTCGAGGAAGAGTATACAGAGGAGAGAGAGTCGGCTATCCCATTACAGTCTCAGGCGGACCGAGACCTCGATGCGTGGCCATACCTCGACTACTGTTGAGGGGAGAGTATGAGAGGGTTTGGTGTATTTTGATATTTTGATAGGTGGGCCTGTCCACCTTAGAATTAGACTTGTTTTGTATTTATGTTAACTTGGAATACTATTTTGGATCATCCGAAGAAATGAAAATTTGTTTACGCTTCCGGATATATGATAGCTTCCGCGCTCTGATTATCGTTATGAGTACTGTGTTTTATCTTGTGCATTACAGGATGGTTTGATAGGTTCGCAGTGTGACACCTAAAATATCCCTAAACTCCTAGGGGGTATTTTGGGGCGTTACACCCAAAGTGTAGGAGCACCACAAAGAAAGGTGACTACATTGTCCATGGATTCCTTATCCTCATCTGTCTTATACTTGTAAGGATAATATGCATCCGGAACTCGAGGACAACCAAGAAATTTTGCAATAATAGCAGGATTCATGACAACAGATTTTTCTAAAGCATGAGATTTAAAAGACCAGGTCTTTGGCAATAAGTTTAGGAAGATAATAATCACCAAAATCTGAAATTTGAATACCCCTCTCAATCATGACAACCTTCTTGCTAAAATACTCACTATAAAGTTGAGCAGCAGAAGGGCTAATGAATGGGGACAATGGAATGGGCTAAGAAGAAGATGCTTTCCCCTTATTTTTACTAGTTTCATCAGCCAAGGCCTTTTGGCGATTCTCAGCAATAGAGTCAATCATCCTATGGATTGGCCAATCCCCTATAGAAATTCCATGCCCAATTGGTGTAAAGGATACGGGCTCATGGAGATCCTCTTCCTCAGGAGGGTCCTCTTGGTTGTTGAGGACTATTTTTCAGCGTTTGGGAACACCGGACATGAGTTAGGTCAAAAGGATCAAAGACAAAACGAATGCCATGGAAGAAACAACGATGCCCTAGGTTTGAAAAGCAAACTAAGAACAAGATAAGATTGAAGATTACCTTTCAAGAAGCTTTAGAATCCTTGAGATTAGAAAGGAGAGGCCAAAATCAAGATTTGGAAGATGGGAGACCGAGAGAGCACTCTAGAGATCAATGAACAAGTGAATATAAAACATGACAAATGAGGGTTTTATACCCTGTTCACGATAGACCGATTGATCGGTCCATAATAACGAGCGATCGGTTGGTCAGGAAAAAATCAGAAAATTTTTAATTTTTGAAAACTTTTCTCCCCCTCAACCAAAGCAATATTAAAACACTTTTTCTCCTCAAATTAACCTAATCACCATACATTTATGCAAAAATTGATTTCTTCAAAATCATAATAAATTATATCACCCATGAATATATATATTTAAGATTACTCATAAACAAGGATTATGTAAACAACTATTAGCATCCATAGGTGATCAATTATGGTATTTGCATTAAATTCACAATCAGAGTCAAGAAACACTCAGAAGTAATGTGGGTGTAAAATAAAAATTCATAATATGACTTTGTGGATTGGTTTCATCCCTAACACAAGATTTTGACATTATAGCATAAAAGGGACTCTAGAATGTTCAAAAACTAGATTTAAAACCAAGAGATATCCATAGAATTATGATGAGCAATTTTTACCCTGTATTTGACTAATAATGATATTTTATTTTTCAGTCAAATTGTACTCATTGTGAAAATTCTTTTAAATCCCTAAGAATTCATTCTAGTCAAGCTTGCTTTCTTTGCTCTAGGGTTTTTTCTATTAAATGTTAATAGAGGCCTTAACCATAAGGGAAAGAGTTTCCCTAAGGTTAGCAAAACCCTTGTTGAGGTTATGGAATTTCTAAGTAATTTGTCATGTCATATTATTATTCATAGTTGATGAATTGTTAATATATATTATTGTTGAATGGTGGATGGGTTCCATGTCATGCCTTCTTCTTCTCTCTCTATTCTCTTCTCTTTCTTCTTATGGGTTGTACTCCCCTTGAACACCCTATTTTGGGTGGTTTCTCAAGGTTTCTTATTTTGAATATGATGTAATCTTAGTATTAGGAGTTGCTGTTTTTTCTCTATGGAGAAATCATATTGAAGATAGAAGATGATGGTGATCGCATAGGGAATAAATCTTAGAAGGCGTTCTACAAGAGTAGTTGTAGGATTTCAAAGATAGCATGATCATGTGGACCCATTGTGCAGCTATATTATGTATTTCATGTGATGATTTGTTATAACTTTTAGTTGCTTAGAAAAGTCCTTAACCCTTATGATAATGTAATTATCGTTTTTGTGCAAATTTGGGATAATTGGATCAAACCCCACAATATGTGTTTTGTTGAAACATAAAAAGTTTGTGTTTAAATAAAACATATTATTATAGCCCTTTTGGACGTGATGCATGTAATCCATGTTGAAATTTTTACGTGGAATATGTTACTTGCATGATTATGAGATAATTATGTCTTAATTGGCATAAATGTAAGCTAACAATATTCACGATTTTGGGAAGTGCTTGAGTGACACTTATAGACCCAAGTAGAGGTCTTAGAGAGTTGTTTAAAGACTCCCATAATTTTTTGGCATAGGGTTGGTGAACCCTAATGTGCTAAAAATAATTCGTAGAGAATTAAAGGGTAATATAGTCCATTTTGACTTATGAGCTTTAGTGATGCACATGAACACTTTATAATTTTTATTTTGAGCCCATGGTGCTTGGTATGACCAATGGTCCATCATATGGATGAATGAACCATCTAAAGCCCACTGATGTTAAAAATGACCTTTGTACCTTTGGATTAGATCCATTAAGATTTCTGGAGCTAGTGGGAGTTCATTAGAATTATTTTGATCTAATTAAACGAAATTTGATTTATTATCATATGATTATTTTGTATATTGTTCTATGCATGTGATGCAATGATAAATATTGTGAATGCTTTTGATATATGCATTAGATGTATAATTTGTTCATAATATTCTGTTTTCTCTCAAGAAAAATATTAAGTGAATTAAATGGGCTAATCTATCCTATGGGATAATGTTGCCCTATGACCTTCCATTATCAATAAGACTAGGAATTAATTAGCCTGAGTCTTGTCTTGCCAAAAGGTATTGACATAATTCAGTTTGAGTTAAACTCCTAGAGCCTTATTTCTATAGTAGATAGGTTTGTGTATGACCTGATAGAGAGTGTCAACTAAAATGGGGGCATAACCCTACTTGATCATATGACAAACCAGAATGATGGGTTTCACTTAACCAAGGAACATGGCGGCTCAAACAGTGACAGTCATGTTGTCCTTGGAGGTCACAAGATAATTGGGAATCATTGATTTACATAAGGAGTTATGCATGAGATGTTCAGTCATGGATAGTTACTATCCATCTTGTAGTGCATGTGTGGTACTATCCTAAAATGAAAGATTGCATGTGTATTATAAGGCACCCAATGCTCATCAGAAATACGAAGTAGCATATTTCCTAATTTTATAGATTGAGGGGTCTATGAAATTTGATTGAATGATGAGTAATATCATAAAAGATTGAAAGCCCTGATCTAATGATATTATAATGTGTGAAATATTATAATGTATTTTTTATTGTCATATCATTCTATAACTACTTTACCAAGACTTTAATGAGAATCTCTTGATCAATTCAAAGTGTTTGGAATGAAAAAGGAATCTCAAGTTTGTGCTTACCATCTAAAGAATTGCCCAAGTTCTCATTACTAATGTTCTCATTTGAGATGTTTACTGAATACTATAGGGCTGCTAGGCAGCTTACTATATAAAAGGACAAGTAGACACCAAGTTGACTAGGGAAACCCAGTCACAAAGAATATGATAGAGATCATTGGATTCATAAATCCTAATTCTTGGTGCTGAGATAAATTGAGAAAAATTTATGGGATAAGAGGATATGATTCTCGACAAACTCCCGGAGTCCTTTAATATGGTTATGTTGAACAAGTAGGAAATCAGATTGTCTGAAATCCCACATGTTGCATATGGCTAAGAACCTTTGAAGAGTTCAATGCTACTTGCAAAGATGTTCAAAAGAGTTGAGTTTTCTAAATCCCAAGCATTTATGCAAAGGAAAGAAATCCAAGATTTTCCATTGGAAAGGTATTCTGGTAGTATGGACAAGGGCTCTTCTGAGAAGAAAGGAATAAGGATTGTGCTTCATGGTGAAGCAATTAGTCATTAGATACAGGACAAACCTTTGGAAGGATTATCCAGCTTGTATACTCATCAAGTCCAACATAATTGTTGGAACCTCTAGCTCCTAATGCTTGGTATGATCTTGCATAAGTGCAATAGTTGCATGTTTGTTAAGGAGAATGAGAAATCTAAGAAGATAAAACTTCTACTTGGGAATTGGACAAAAGTTGGATGATTGTAACCATATGAATCTTCCATTAAGAGGTAGCTAACTTTATTTCACCTTCTTTGAAAAGTTCAAGGAATTCTGCATTGAAATAAAGAAACTACTAGGTAAGTCTTCCATGGTTGAGAAGTGTCACGCCCCAAAATAACCCCTAGGAGTTTAGGGATACTTTAGGTGGACTATACAAACCTGCCAAACCATCCTGTAATGAACAAGACAAAATATAATACTAATACAATGATAATCAGAGCGCGGAAGCTAAACATAAAATGCGGAAGCGCAACCAACTTTTTTTTTTTTTTTCTAAAGTTCCAAACAATATTCCAAGTTTAACATATGTACAACACGTCTAAGCCTAAGGTGGACAGGCCCACCTAACAAAATACAAAAGACAAATACAACTCTGTCTCGCTCAATAGTCACCCCCGTGGGGCCAATGGTCTAAGTCTCTCGCCTCCGCCTGAGGCTCGACTACTAGATCCTCATAAGGTTCCTCCTCGCCATAGTCCTCCTCTATCCAAGGACCCGGATCATAAATGTCGAGAGGGACTCGGGTACCTGCCGACATGAAGTAGGCTGAGCATGGAATACTCAGCGAGTACAAGCCCCTAACTAACAATGGTAATAACGAACAACATCATATACAAGTAATGGGAGGAGTATAGTTCATAATCATTTCTAGCAACCTCATACATAAACATTTTATCAAGTCATAATTATTATGAAACTAAAACATGTCTATGCATCATACAATTCTTCTTTGAGTTGTCCTTTCAATATTTCTTATGAGCCAGAGGTTAGCACCCGCATATCCCTGGGCTACCAACCTCCTTGACAGTACAATACCTTTCTTATGAGCCAGGGGTTAGCACCCGCACATCCCTGGGCTACCAACCCCCTTGACAGTACAATACACTTCTTATGACCCAGAGGCTAGCACCCACACATCCCTGGGCTACCAGCCTCCTTGACAGTACGATACCTTACTTATGAGCCAGAGGTTAACACCCGCATAATCCTGGGCTACTAACCTCCTTGACAATACCATTTCCTTTCTTATGAGCCAGAGGTTAGCACCCTTAACCAGGGCTACCAACCTCCTTGATAGTGCAACATTTCCGAGTCCTTTCTTATGAGCCAGGGGTTAGTACCCGCATGATCCCTAGGCTACCAACCCCCTTGACAATGCAATATGTTTCTTATGAGCCAGAGTCTAGCACCCGCATAATCCTGGGCTACCAACCTCCTTGACAATATCCTCCATCTACATATGTGCTTGTGTATAGCAATCGTGAAATCATGATGACATATAGCATTTTAACAATTCCCAACTCACATGAGAATTTAAGAAGCGAAATAAACACATGCATACAACTTGCCAAATGGGGAACATTTATGTGACTCATGCTTTCAAATCTTAGTTTATTCATGCATTCTATCAAACATGTGGTATTCAACCTTTTTACCTTTAGTTATTTCATATTTTCTCATTCGAACATTTCATCAAACACTTGGGGTGTGTTCATTATGCATAATATGCCCTTCCGCCATTTTTTCCCATCATTCAACACATCACAACATGGCATCCAATCGCCTCCACTCCTCATCCATTCATACATTCCACCATTTGTTTGTATTATCTTGTTTATGTTTTAGGGATTTAGCATATACCAACATAAGGGAGCAATGGGGAAGATCCAACATATATTTACTTAGAAAGATCCTAGGTTATTACCAAAGTAACTAGGAAGAGTGTACTAACCTTGAAAAGGGAAAGAAAAATCCTTGAGGATGATGTAGAAACGCTGCCCTAGCTTGGAAGAGGTACTCCACACGAGCTTGAGGTTGGATTTGGAGAATCCAAGCCTTTAGAACGGTTCTAGGGTTCTAAAACCCTTGATTCTCTCAAGTGGAAAACCCTAGATGTAAATCCCCCTTCTCTTCTCTTTTTCTCTCTCAAAACCTTCTAAGTGAGGTGAATGAAGCCCTAAAGGCTCGGGCAAGCCCTTATGGGTAAGGGTTAACACCCAAAAGACGAAAACGCCCTTACTAAAAATTTTGCAAAACTCGATAGACCGAGCGATCGGTGCTTATGACCGATCGATCGGTTGCCTACCGAGCGATCGGTGTTATTGACCGATCGACCGGTCAAAAACATGCTCTCTGGAAAATTTCCCCATACAAAATTTCTGACCAGTCGATAGCCACCGATCGATCGGTTTTGGACCGATCGATCGCTGATGAGGACCGAGCGATCGGTGCTCTGCAGGTTCCACTGTTTTGGCCATATCTTTTGACTCGTTCGTCCGATTTCGACGATTCAACTTGCGTTGGATTCGTCTTTTGAAAACGAACATTCTTGACATTTCGGATTTTCCGATTTCTCCCTTATTTATTAATTATACTATGAGGAAGGCCAATTGGTAACGAAAATGCTATTCATAAAGTTGGAAAAGTCTGGGGTGCTACAAGAAGAGTACCTCTTAATAGAAATTTCATAATTTACTCTCATTACATCTTGTCTCAGATAATTCCCATAACAAACCATAGCATGATGGTGTTGTTAAATCGAATTATATTGGATATGATTTGATGGAAGATGAGCTTGGGATTCGCATTAGAGACATTTAGTCTCTATTCCTAGATAAAAAAAGATATTTGTAACAGGAATACAAGTTTCCTAGTAGAGAAACTTAATCTAGAATTGTTCTATAAGCGGAAGCCCAATAGACCGATAACTATGGAATTGATAGAGATCAACTCTCTACTCTCACTATGCCTAAATGGTACACTAAAACCCAACAGGTCCCAGAATCTGTAGTTGGACTACTTTTATTCTGATGAAGTAATCAAACTGTTTGATTTTCATCTAAGATGAAGTATCCTTTGTGTACAAAATTGGTTAGTGGGGAGCATAATACTTTCCCTGACTCTATACAAAGATAATATTCTTTTCATTGTGAATGAAGTATGAATATTATTCTTCTCTTAGATTTGATCTAGCAATTTGCAATGAAGGACAAAAACTTTGACATCATGTTTTTTTAGTCCTAAATGGTTTAGAGACAAAAGGAAAATGATTTTTGTTATTCTCCCAATAACAATCATGTTTCGTGCAAGTAAGATTCCAAGAAAAGAGTTTCTACCCTTTATGGAATGGAATCTGTTTCCCTTAGATATGTAATATCATGAAACAGTATACTTATACTAAACCGGATATTTCATCCTATGTTGATGTGATAAGATATTGGTCAGATTAGTCCGGAGCATTGCATAATAGTAAGCACAAGCATGTTAACTTTGAAAATGACTATTGGACAGTATCATTTTTGTTTGGTTTTTTACGACTGTGGTTATCGATAATAAATTGCCAGAGTTGCAAGTGTTTGTTGCATCACTACAATAGTTGTAGTAAAGCAGACATAACAGACCCCATGTATATTAAGTTATGCTTCAGCTGGTGTTTGAGAAACATCATTGAGAAGATGGGCATTACATCTAATTGCTTAGAGTGCAAGTGGGAGATTGTTGGACATATATGCCCTCAAAAGCCAATGAGAGACTTTTCTATGTGATTAGATAAGCATCATATTCACACAACCAACTATAAAGGGTATTTATATTAATTATTGTCTCATATGATGAAGACATAAAGTTCCATAGGTAACATTGTAGGAAAATCATGCAAAGGTTGCGAGGAGATATGATTTTCTGGTTCCTTGTAAACCTTATATGTTCGAAGCCTCTAGAGTACTGGTTGGGCATCGTACTTCATCATTGCTTGCACATGTGTAGTTCTATGAGATAGTGTGATGAATCTCATTCACAGAGAGTGGTGACTCTTGACTAACATATGAGTATATGTAACAAGTACATAATACTGAATGGGGGTCACTAGTGGATACCCTATGAATACACTGTCAGATTGTCTTAGGGTTATCCATTTGACAAATTGTCCTTAGACCTAAGAGGTTAACATCTTCTCAAATATTTGTCTATATGGCTTTGATGTGCCAATCGGCAATGTCCAATACACAGGACTAACTCCGGGTACGTTGGGTCATGTACACAATGTTTGGAGAAGTGTGTAAACACTCAATAAGGAATCCACAGCTCCTTAATTAGAGATAATGATATCAAGGTGATACTTGTTGAACTGAACTGTTAAATCCACTACTGGTGCTTTTCGGTAAAATGATCTTTATCGAAGTTGATATTTTCAATATGGAAAAGTATATATAAATATATATGTGTCAGTTCTTTTCTTATGTTTCTTCAAAAGTGTTTTGGAGGTTCAGTTCAATGTAAAAGTAATCATGAGAAAGGGTTCTATTCATAAGCTAGGGACTAAGATAGTGGAATTGTTCCAATCCCGAAAGCTTACAAGTGATAACGGAATGTGGAAGGATTAATTTGTAGATATATTGTGAGATGGTACTTACAAGCAATTCTCTAATTTCTGGAGGTTAATTGTAACGACCCGGAATTTTAATATAATAAAATTATGTGTTAATGGGTCCTTAATGGAGGTTAATTAGTTAATTGTTTGTTAAATTAATAAAAAGTGGATTTTGCTCGAGATTGAAGTGCACCGAGGAAAATCCAGTTATCTTTTGGCAAAACATACACAGTGTGCGGTGAATTGAAGGGGACACACCCCTAATGTATCGGTTCCGTCAGGTATCTTGTTCGGCGGACCGCGGGGGCCCATTATGTGTGATAAAATGAGAGGAAAAACGGGAAATTCCATATTTCCAGAAATAAGTCGGGACCCAACATCTGTTGGAGATCCTAAAGAAAGCCATGTGGTTGGCCTAATGCATGTCGGTCGGGCGTGGTTGAGGACTTAAATGTCTGTCGTACCGTAGTTAGTTATCGCAAGACGAAGAAAGGAAAACGACACACATGTTTGTATCCGAATCAGAAAATTAGTGGGTTTGCAATTTTCTTCCAGACTAAAGTATAGGTGAAAAACTCAGTATTTTTCTGTGAAATTTACAGTAGAGTGTGGACTGTACCCAGTAGGTTCAGGTCACCTAAGTTTTGTCAACGGACCTCTATGTGTAAGGTTTCGGATACCGTAAATATAAAAAAAAGGAGTCAGAACACTTTGGTTAAAAATGAAGACAAAACCGGTCAAACGAAAGTTGAAGAGGTTCTCTAGCAGGTCTAATTCACACCTTATTGGTCATGTGTGGTTTGCCACATGATCACATCTTATTACTTAGCTAAAGAGGGTTAAAACCCACATTCTCCACAAAAATTCTTGCAGGCGCCAGATTGCTCCCGACCTATTTTAGAAGAGAGAAAGTGAGTGATGGAGAGAGAAAAGGAAGCGGAGTGCGAAAGGGAAAGGGAGGGGCCCCTTGGGGTTTTTGACGTCCCCGGGCAGTTGGCGTCGTGATTTCTCTCTGGAGTCCGTTTTGCATGGAGGAAGAGGGAGAGAAGAAAGAAGGAGAGACGAGGAAAGTTTACATGCGCTTTACCTTGAGGGTTGATCATCTTCTGAGCGCTGTGTGAAAAAACAAGTGGAAAGGATTTGGCAGTGGCCG